>RJWH01003165.1:0-172597 GCA_004363575.1 Solenodon paradoxus | reverse complement strand
CTCCACCTCCTCCATCTCCTCCTCCTCCTCCTCCACCTCGGTTGCGCTTGCCTTCCTTCCCTGACTCCCTCCCCACTCTGGACTCAGCCTTTCGTGAAGATGAAGACCACGTTCAGCAGAACCTGTGTTTGAAACCTTTTTCTAGTGTGACTTACACTCGGAAGAGGGCAGGGAGTGAGATGTCTTAGCTCCATGAATTGTCACAGACTGGACGTTGAGCTCCAGGTAGATTTTCCCCCAACTTTTTTTTCTTTGAGGAAAGATGCAAGCAGGAAGAGTGGAGGAAGAAACACTTGATGGTTTATTTTTCTTTAGTTGCTCACATTGGATGTTCCCCTGCACATGCAGGCCACGAACCTGGGGCCTCGGGGTGTCTGTGGGCTGCACCTGTCCCAGGCTGAATGGCTGCTCCGCCAGGGCTCCGCCCAACTGTTAAACATTAAAAAAAAGCACAGGGAACCGTATGCGCCCTTCACCCAGCCTCTCTAGGTTCACGTCTTGCTTCCCCTGTGCTGTGGCTGTTGGTACGATTGGACTTACTCAGACTGTGCGGTTGTATGTACTTTCAGCTGTATTGTATGTGGGTGGTTTGGAATTATTTTCCCCCGCAATGTTTGAGGATTCCCGCGCCTCTACATTATCCCTAGCACTCGATGTCACATTGTTATACTGCTTTTTTTAGGCTTTCTGGTAGGTGTACAGTGCAAGTCCACTGTGGTTTTAATTTCTGTCACCATGGACTAGTTTTGCCTATGTTGGATTTTCATACAAATCATGCAGCTTGTTCTCTTTTTGCCTGATTTTTTTGTTCAACTCGATGTCTCTGTGATCGTGCTTTTGCGTATATCAGCAGTTCATTTTTATTGCTAAGTGTACAGCAGGTCCTCAAATGATACTTCACTCAAGGTCTTTTCGCTCATCATGTTAGAATGTTGATGAGGAAGAACCCATCCCAGCCAACCTCGAGCGCAAGGATGTTACTCGAAGACCTGCTTTCTTTATGGGTCATTCTGCTCGAAGCTGCGATTTCCCAGAGCCTGTGGATGTGCCCTCAGTCCCCTTCGGAGGTGGTTTCTTTTGGAGGGGTTGGGAATTCTCCCTTCCAGTTGGCCTCCCCGCCCTATTTTAAGGGTCTCATTAGAGATAAGCTTCTGTGCCATGTGTTTCTGCTCTGACGATCTCAGGATGGTTACATTACACCCTGTCCTCTTTACCAAGATCCTCAGAAGAAATTCCTGTCGCGTCTCAGCTGCAGAAATAATTTCGCTTCTCCGGAGCAGTTGGTTTGTTCTTATTTTAAGGACACTGAATGGGGCAAAGATCACGTTGCACACGCGAGTTAACTACGTGTAGAGCATTTCTGTAGCAGCCCTACCCATGGCTCTTCCTTTCTGTCTTCTGTGGCTTCCACTGCTGGCTGAGTCCTTCAGATACTCAGCCATCTTTGTGCTTTCCTAGAGCACAGAGGACCCTTTGTGCCACCATTTGGGGGCATCTCCTGCAGCTGAGCAGTTGCCCTGCTTTGTAAGATGTTTGACGAGCCCTCTAGCCAAGCAGGGGTGGGCATCCGTGACCTTGGCCTCCTTAGCGTTTGGTTAACTGGCCTTGGACCAGCATGTAAAGCGCCTGCAAATCCTCCAGTGCCTCTCGGAGCCTGCAGGTTTTGTTGACCCTGGTGCCACCCTGTGCCCACCTGACTCCCTTCATTGTCCAGGGCCTTCCTCAAGGCTCATGTCCCTTCCCACTTCCCTGTCTTCTGCTTGCTCTCTAAGTCCTGGGCTGGGTGGGCTGTTAGTCCCATCTTCTGCCATCTTCCCCTCTCCTGTCCTGCTGAGTTGCAAGTTTCTTCTGTTGAGTGACAAGAGCACGTGCTGACCTAGAGGAGGGGTAGAACTGGGGGCTGCGGGCAGGGTGGGCCCGAATCCTGCAGCTGTAGAGAGGCACAAGCTCCCCAAACCCGCTCTCACCCCTACACACCCCCTGGTGTTGAAAAAGCAGCTACGAGTGACAGCTGCACAGTTTCCTGAATTGGGGGCCTGAGTCAAAGGTTCCCCTGGGTGTGGCCAGGCTGAGTGGACAGCCTGCATGAAGTTAAAGGGGAAACGGGAAAGGGGCGAAGAAGGCTGCAGGGGTGCACCCGCCTGAGACAGGTTGCTGCTAATGGTCTCTCCCTGCCGCCTGCCCTTTGGGGGACAAAGACATTTCTGGTGGCAAAGAGAATTGATGAAAATCTCCTTCCTTGGAGGGAGGAGAAGTCGGGGGCTTGGAGAGACAGCAGGGGCTGTTGTTTGAGACTGGGGAGGGGCGGTTTCCTTTCTCCACGGGGTCCTTGGCTTTGTGTGGGATGTGTGGAAGGGCGGGTGGGAAGGAGATTCAGAACTGTCTTCAGAACAGCAGGCTAGAGGCTGGGGGCGTGAAGCCCCTGCTGCTACTGGAGGCATTCAGGTAGTCGCGCTCTCTGCCAGGCACTCATGGAGGGGGTTCCTGCACTGGGTGGGCATTTGCGTCCTTCCCAGGTGGATGGCCATCACCCCTGGGGTGCCTGGGCAGGCACTGGACGAGGGCCTCTGCTGCATGGTGTCCAGCACAGAAGGCACCCGGGGCGCAGGCCTCGTTGGCGTGTGTTCGCAGCCCCTTGACTGAGGTATGGATTCATCAGCAGGTCGCTGCTGAAGGGACCCCAACTGCAGGAGCTGTGTGGGGCTGAGGCGCCATTGGCCGCAGGCTCCATCAGCTTCTGTACAAAGACTGAGCTGGGGAAAAGTGAGACTCTTGTCCTGGGAGGGCACTGACGGCATTGGTGGTGCCAGGGGTCAGGCTGAAACCAGCGTGGAGTTTCCCAGGGCCCAGTGACCTAGAATTCATTTCCTTATATTTTGGGTTTTGTTTAGTCCCCGGGCCTGGGTCTCAAGCCCACGGGTCCTTGGCCTTTACGTGGTCAGCACCTCAACCATCTCAGCCCCCTGAGCCACCAGGGTGCACCTGTTTAGGAATTTATGACCTGAGCCATGTGCTGGTGGAGCAGAGGTTGGGTTAATTGCCTCTGAAAGAGCCCAAGCCACAGACCCCTGGGTCCAGGGTCGGGGGCAGCGGGGTGGGAAGCAGTCAGTGTAAAGAACTGAATAAAAATAAAGTGCGTCTTCTTCCTCTCCCTGCCTGCCTGCCTGCCTACGCATCTTCATTCCTGTTGCACCTTTCCTTAAAAAATAAAAATCATGACCTGAGAGTTTATTTCTGTCTGCCTTCTTTTTCACTCTCCTTTTATGTGCAGAGCAGGTGTCTTTTTCACTTCTTCAGTTTTTGAATGTTGCGATTAAAGGACGTGGAACATAAAATTCACCGTTCTAACCATCTTTAATGTGCGGCTGAGTCGCCTTAAGCATGTAGTTCAGTGTGGCCCGTGCAGCGCCACGGCCTGCCTCCCGCAGTGTCCATCGTTCTCAACAGAAGTCTGTGCCATCAGACCGCAGGACAGCAGCCTCTCCTCCCTGCCTGCAGCCCTGCGCACCCGTCCTCCACTGGTCTCGCCCACTGCCTGCTCCAGGGCCTTCGCACAGGTGGTCTCACAGACCCACCTGTTCTGGGCTGTACTGTGCCTTCCCGCCTAATTCTTTTGTTGAGTCTCATCCCCAGAATCTCAGACCGTGACCGCATTTGGAGATGGGGTCTTCACAGAGTGGTTAGAGTAGTGGGGTCCTCTGGTGGACCCCGGTCTGATAGGACAGGTGTCTGTAGAAGAAAAGATTAGGACAGCGATAGCGTGGATGCAGAGACCACCCTGCGAGGACACGGGAGAAGGTGGCCGTCTGCACGTCAAGGAGAGAGGCCTCAGAAGGAGCCCACCGCCGAGCCCTGGACATCGGACTCCCGCCTCCAGCGTGAGAGATGTTTTCTCTCTTTACGTCCCCAGTCTGTGGTACCTTGTGGCCTCCCTCGGGAGTTAACACGTCCTTTAGCACCTGGGATATTTTATTTAGCATGACATTTTCAAGGTCCATTCATGTTGCCACCTGTGTTAGACTTGTTATTTCACGACTGAATAATATATACTTTAAAATTTTTGTTTACTTTTTAAAGGAAAGGTGTAGGCAGGAAGAGAGAGGAGGAAGCATTTTTAGTTATTTAATTTCTCATCCTGATTGTCCCCCACCTTCCAGCCCCTCTCCTGGGACTCGAACAGAGGTCCTTGGGATGTATGTGGACTGCACTTAGTCCGAGGCAGCACATCTAACTGCTACTCCACCAGTGCACTCCTTAAGGAAGGGAGGAGGGAGGGCAAAAGGGAACGCTTTCTTTAATTTGTTTCTGTCTGGTTGTTCCCTCACCCGGCCCGGGCTTCCCGACTAGGGCTCACCCACTGAATCGTCTTCCATTGTTTCTGTAGACCTCAGCGCTTCACTGTGGACGAGCACTTGTCTTGACTTTGTGACTACACTACTGTGACGTGTCTGTCTGATTGCAAGCAGGGGCGACCCTCAGAGTGTGCTGGCTCCCCTCTCCCCTCCTGGGTCGGGTCTAGAGGCTCTTGCTGTCCCTTCACTGCCCGCTGGCCTCCCCATCCCCCACCCCTTCCCCTGACTGCCAGTTCCTCTGTCCCCTGCTGTGTCACTGCATTGATGAGAGGAGATCTGGAGTTGTGAATCAGACAGGCCCAGGTTCAGAGTCACACCTCCGTCCTAGTTGGTAGGGATGCATTACTCTGTCCTCTGCAGTCTCCTGACTGTGACATGGTGACCAGGGCCCGCCTGCCCTTCCAGAGGGGATGCCGCATTTACCTCCACGTCCTTTGCTCTCCAAGCTTCCCCTCCCCAACCGATGAGCCTCTCTCCCCTGCCTCCAACAGGGATTGGCAAACTGCATATCCGGATGTTGCTCAGGGGTCCCCAAGAAACAGAGCCAGTCGGGTGTGCGCTCAGAGACCAGGGACTGGAGTTGGAGGTGCATGGGAGGCAGGCAGCCTGCACATTCGGGTAGAGGTGGAGACAGTGATCGAGTCTGAGCAGAAATCCTTCCTCCTTGGCAATCAGGCTTTTAGACCTTTGGCTGATTGGACAAGGTCCACCCTCATGTGGAGGGTGGTCTGTTTTGCTCATCGGTGCTGTTTTAATGCTGAGCACATCTGAAAAACACCTTAGAGCAACATCTTGACTGATATTTGATCAAGTAGTTGGCGCGATAACCAAGCCACGTTGACACACACCGTTAATCATCACATTTGGCCACTTGTCAGTTTTCTTCAGGCTGATCTACAGATTCATTGTAATCCCTATTAGAGACCAAGAAGACTTTAAAAAAACAATTGACGGTCTGATTCTAGACTTCATGTGGAAATACAAAGGGATTAGAATAATGAAAAAACAATTCTGAAAAAGAATTGCTTTCACCATCCACATGCATCCCAGGACCCGGGTTCGAGACCCGGGATTGGGGGAACAGCCAATGTGAACAAGTACATAAAATAAATAAATGCTTCTTCTTCCTCTCTCTGATGCCTGCCTGCTTGCTCGCCTTCTTTCCTTTCTGCATCTTTCCTTTAAAGGAAAGGAAGAAAGAAAGAAGGAAGAAAGGGATGGAGGGGTCAGAGTTGGAGGATTTCCAGACTTAGTGTGGGGTTAGTGGAGACAGACACAGAGCAGGGACAGAACAGAGCGCTCGAGCAGATCGACATGTGCAAGTGAGTTGATTCGCAAAAATAGGTGCAAAGGCGATTCAGTGGAGGAAGAACAGCCTTCTTGACAAATGTGCTGGAACACCTGGGTGCCCACGTGTAAAAACCTAACTCTGGTCCATGTCTGGCGACGTGTTTTTTGATAAAGCACAAAGCGGATCATAGATCTAAGTGTGAAACCTTAAGCTGTTATGCTTGTAGGAGAAAATAGGGAAAAATATCTTTGTGGCCTTCAGTTAGGCAGAGTTCGTTGGTATAACGCCAAAAGCATAATTCATAAAAGAACAAACTTATAAATTTGGACTTGATCAACTTTTTTTTAAGGACAGGTGTAGCAGGAATGAAAGCAGGCAGGCAGGCAGGGAGAGAGAGGAGGAAGTATTTTATTATAATTTTATTTAGTTGTTCACACTGGTTACGTCTCTCCAGACCCAGGAGTCAAACCCAAGGGTGTGTGGCCTGTGCTCCTTCGGAGGTGATTGACCTAACTGCACCTCCACCAGGGCGTGCTGATAGGCGTTTTTTAATGAGAGGTTCAGGCAGGAATGAAGGAGCAGGCAGGCAGGCAGGCAGGAAGAGAGAGGCAGAATCACTTAATTTTACTTCATTGCTCACAGCGACTGTTCCCCCGGCCCCAGGTCTTGAACCTGAGACCCTGGGATGCACATGAGACTGCTCCCAGGGTGTAGTAGGTAATGTTAGGCCACCAGGGTGCACCTAATTTTTTTTTTTTTTTTTTTTTTAAGGAAAGGTGCAGGCAGCCAGTGGACATGAGAGCTTACGTCCATGCGCGGAGCCATGTGCAGTGTTCATGCAGCTCTGTTGGGAATGCCGGAACCCGGCGTAACCCGCACGTCTCTCTGCAGGAGGTGGCTAGCGTGGTGCTCTTTCCGTCCAGCGGGCCACCACTGGGGCTCAAGGAACGTGTTGGTTTACCTGACAGCAGGTACCCTTAGACCCTCCATGATGTTATGGTGCAAGGTTCCTTCGGGAAAACGAACTTTACCACAGTGTGGATTCATCTCGAAGCTGAGCGAAGGAAGCCAGGTGAGAAAGAGCACGGACAGTGAGGTTCCCTTTAGAGCTACACTGGGGTTTCTCCATGTGCGTGGTGACACAATGCCGACCAGAGGGGACGGGGGAGGAGGGACGTGAGGAAAGTTGGGCATGAGGACCCTTCTCCTTTGCTTCAGCTTTGCTTGTGGTTTGTACAGACGGGCAGTGATGCCCGGTCATGCACTCTGACACGGGCTGCACCCGACGCTGTCAGGTGTCAGGCACGTGGGCGAAGCCTGGCTTTAGACCCCTCCGCTGTGGCAGTCCCGCCACCGGCCAAGCCCGTGCTTCGATTCCTCAGTTCCACGGATCCGGCTCTTGGGCCACCCGGGTCAGTAGGAAAATGACATCAACCAGCACATTGCTGAGGCATGGAAAGTTCTGGAATCCCTGAGCCTCTGGCAGTAGATCCCTGTCCCTCCACCCTCTGACTTATGTCACGGAACCAGATGTGTCTCCTGCCTGTCTCTTCCATCGGGGAGGGCATAGCAGGGGGCCCCAGAGGTCAGATGGTGCAGGTTTTATTAACTCAGGATGACTTTACCCTCCTGACCTTCGGGAGGGCTGTGTGTGTGCCCCTGGCTGTCAAATAGGATTTCTTTCCTTCGCCAGACAGCGCTGTCATTTGGGAAGTTCAAGGTCATTGACTTCAGAGCTAGCGAGTGCGAATGCTGGGAAGCCTTGGGTTCCTAAGTCTTAGACCCAGCCCGCCGCCGGCGCCCCACTTCTTGTCTGCTGCTCCAGGCCACATGACCCCCGGGCTGCTGGGGGAGAGCTGGCGGGGCTGCCAGGTGGCCTGGCAGTGGCAGAGGAGCTTCCGTGCAGCCTCGCGGGGTCCACGTCTCCCCCACGTCTGCCCAGTTGTCCCACTGACTGTGTGACCCTTCCCCCGCCCGCTGCCACCAGCCCTATAAATAGAGGCCAGGCGCAGCTGGGCTCTCTTGGCGGTCACCATGAGGGCGCTGGTCCTGCTCTGCTGCTTCGTGGCCTCGCTCCTGCTCCCAGGACAAGCAGGTATGACCCCCGCCCCACCAGAGTGCCCTGAAGCCCTCTGCGACACGGGTGCCGATGGGCACCGGGGGGAGCAGGTGGGGACAGTCTCGGGAATCCTAGGCTGAGGGCAAACCTGGGCTTTGGCTGGTTTTCCCTGCTCCCCACCCTCTTCTCCCTGGGAGAAAGCTGGGTGCAGAGAGGACCGGGTGGGAGTCCGACACAGGGCAGCCAGGGACGTGGAACTGGGGGACTGAGACGCTCAGCCGCGGGGCCCCAGAGAAGGTCTGGCCAGTGGATGTGCGCAAAGAGGCCCCCCAGAGCTGAGACCCATGAACTCAACCTTGGAGCCGGGGGGTCTGGAGGGGACTTGGGTGCTGGAGGCGGGTGGGGCTCAGCTCAGGCTGAGACCCGGGTTCTGGTGACCGAGGGCGCAGCGCGCAGATTTGGAGGTCGTCTGGGGAACACTGGGGTGGCATTGGGGTCCATTGGGGCTGTGTTGGAGCTGAGTCGGGATGGACCTGGAAAGCAAGTTGGAAGGGGTCTCAGAAGAGGTGGGGGACCCACCCCATGGAGCCCACCTGGGTACGGGGGCTGCAGCAGGAGGGGCCAGCCTGCACCGGCTTCCTTTGACATCTCAGCACTTTGTGCAGAGGCCGATCGGGTTACAGCCTGGGGCTATTTATAGGCCTTGGAGGGGCCCCAGAGCATTTTGCCACCTCTCTTGTTCTTGAGCCTCTTGGGGCTGGGTTCCCCTCGGGATGCTTCCTGGGTGCTGCTCGGGGACCCTCAGCAATCCGGGACACCTCTTACGGTCCACAGGACTGTGTGGGCAGGCTCCGGCCTCCAGGACCTCTGGGGTTCTGCCTGGAGAAGAGGGGCTCCCCTTCAGGACTGCGGGCCGTGGGCAGGACCTGAGTCTTTTCCGGGGGGTTCAAGTCGCAAGATGGGGTCTCTGGCCTTGCATGTGCCGCGGGCCCTGCCCTTGTCTGCCCTTGAGTTAATTTGGGCCCCGCGGGCTGCAGTGGTGAAGTGGCGAGGATTCCAGGCGCTGTCAGGTGGCTAAGTATGGAAACAGCCAGTAACAGGATCCTCAGCCAGGCCGGCCCCTGCGCCCGCACTGCTTCCACGCCGCCTTCCCTTCTCTGTCCCTCAGCAAGGGCCTGGACTTTTCTGCAGGCTGGTGCCTTCCCTCAGTGCCACTCGGCTCCTGGGATGTGGCCCTCAGCTGGGGTGGCTTTCCTTACAAGTCCAGTTGTAGTTTCTATGCCCCCAACACAGCTTCCCCTGCACCCGCTGGGACCAGTCGCCCCCATAATGACAGTCCTTTCTAGCTGCTGATTTTCCCATAGAATTGTACCCGCCTGCCCCAAACTTCCATCCCACTGCTGGGTCCTTGCTGTTCCCATTCCCTGCCCTTCACTGGGAGGGGTTGGGTGCTAGGTGGACATTTTCCCCGTCCCCTGCCTGCTTCTGGGGGTACCCTGCAGGCTGCTCTTCTGCCTTGTCCCCATGTTCTCCCTCCCGTTGCCCTGTGGCCCTGAAGATGAGGTCCACAACCTCCTCTCCTTGTCCCCAAGTGGGGTCCTGGGGCTCTTAGATGAATGACCACTGGGCCCCCCTCTTTTTCTTGGGGACCTTACTGGGTGACAAACCTGCTGGAGGACAGGGGGCAAGAGCCTCAAGATGTTTTAGTCAGCCTCCTGTCGTCCAGGTGAGGGGGTGGAAGCGGGAGAAATGGAGAAGGGAGTTCAAGGTCAGAGCACCTGCAGCCCAGCCTTCCTGCTGCTCTGCCCACTGACTGCGAGGGGGCCAGGTGAGCCCCCAACCCTGCCCCTTGTCAGGAAGGGACCTTGGACCCTTTGAGCCGTCTGAGAGCAGGGAGCAGTCTGGGCGTGCCGAGGAGACATTGAAGCCATGTGTTCAATCAGTGGGGCCTCTGCCTCCTGTTGCCTGTAATGTAGGCTGGGGGTCTGAGTCCTGCCCTCCCCTCCCCTGCCCTGCTTGCAGAGCTGCCCCCACGCTGCCAGCCCATGGCCAGAGCTCGGTGCATTCCGGGGCCACCTGCCCCTCAGGGTCGAGGCCAGGAGGTTCGCCTGGTCAGAGCCCCTCCTCTCCAGCCCAGGAAGAGGCTCCTGCAGAGGCTCTGCTTACACTCTGCTTACAAGGCAGGGCTGCTGGGAGGTGAGGGGAGAGCAGACCCAGAGCCTTCCTGCCCTGCAGACTGTATCCCCAGTGAGTCTCTCACGGCATCACCACCTCCTGCCCTGATCTGCCTGGGGTGTGCTCGTTGGTACAGCTGGTTTTGCCCCCATCTGGGTGTAACAGTGAAGGTCAGCAGCTAGTTCTGGCAGGGCAGAACTGGGGGGCAGGTCTCCCCACTCCTCGTCTAGCACTTTGGGCCACAAACCCCCGAGGGGAGGGCCCCACGTGGTGCTCACTTCAGGGTGGTAGACTGGACGGGAGCCTCGTTTCCATGGACACGGGAGAGATGCTGTCTGTCTGACCCATCACAGGCCTGGGTGCTGGCCTCCTGGCTGGGGGGTTGGCCACTGCCGGAGTGGGAGGGGTGGGGGCTGCTGGGTTGGCACGGTCCGAATCTGGTCCTGCTCAGGGCATAGCCCTTAGGGGAAGTGTGTGGCACCAACAACCCTTCATTCAGACACCTGTCGTGCTCCCCCGTGCGCTGATCACCCCAGTCACGGGTGCCAGCTCGTGGTTGGGTGTGAACTGGGCCAGCTCAGAGGCATCTCGTCCTGAGTGGGCTTGTGCGCTGACAGAGGGAGAGCATACTTCACCTGGGGGCGGTGCAGGTGCCAGTGACACACCTGAGTCACAGGGAGGCCCAGGCCAAGTGCGGTGGGAGGTTCTTTCTAACTGAGCGGGTCAGGATTCAGACATGAGGGCTGGAAGGGAGAGAATTCCTTGTAAAGGAACAGGATTCGGGAGAGATCGGATCCTTGGCAAGAATCCAGATGGATCACAGTGTTCTGGGGGATGAGGATGGGCACAGTGAGATGGGGTCATGGGGACTCTGCCTGGAGGGCCAGCGTGCCCCCCAGGGTGAGGGGCTTGGTGTTGGGTTGGGGATGAGGCGTAGGCAGAGGGTGACCCTGAGGCCTCCACAAAGCCCATCTGGCAGTAGTTTGTAGGAAGAGCAGGATGGAGACTGGTTAGATGTCCGTGTGAGCGATGCCCGGCAAGGGGTGGGGGTGGCGGGGGTGGCGGCGATGGCAGTGAGACAGGGCGGAGCCAGCAGGGCTAGAGTCTCTGGACCCGTGTGGGTTAGTTTAGGTCACGTGATCTTGCCAGAAAAGGAAGCCGGCGACTTCACAGAATGGGTTTCCATGGTTGGGTTTGGGTCCTGGTAATGAGTATGACCTCTGGACAGAAATGTCCTGTTGGAGGGGGAGTGGTCTGTGGAGGGGAGTCAGGTGTGAGGTGCAGACAGGAGATCTGCTGGGTACGATGAGGATGAGACTCGAGGTGGCTGAGGGAGACCAGGCAACGAGAACTCAGGGCAGGCCCTGGGGACATGAGATCTGGGGAGCGGGCAGGAGGCGGGGTGAGTGGGTTTTAGGGAGCTAAGGGGCATCCACAGGGTTAAAGGCACAGATGCTGCTGGTTTGACCCCCAGGAGGGGCTCACGCATATTTAATGAGGAGCAGGGGCAGCATGCTTCTTGGGGACCTTTAACTTTAATGTTAAGTTCCAGAGAAATAACGAATGGTCACGGTCACGGTCAGGGAGCAGTGGATGGGTTTATGGAGGTAGAAGATTTTTTAAAGGACAGGTGCAGGCAGGAATGAAGGCAGGCAGGTGGGCAGAGAGAGGAAGAAGCATTTCATTTTTATTTAGTTGTTCACACTGGTTGTTTTACCCACTGCCCCGGGCCCCGGACTTGAACCCTGGGGTATGTGGCCTGCGTCCTTCAGAGGCGATTAACGTAACGCTGCTCCACCAGGATGCACCCGGGGTAGAGAATTAACTCTGGGGAGTAAGTGTGTTTATGGGTCATGGAGCATGTCGGCTGAAGAGGGGAAGAATGATGACAACGGTGAGGAGGGCGGGCTGGGGGGAGGTCGGTCTTCGGGGACACGTGCATGGCACAGAGGACGCCCCACACTTGAGGCAAGCTGAGTAACCCAGGGCCCGCCAGGGTGTTGAGCCAGGGAGCCAGGGGCACTGTCGTACACTGGGTGTGGAGGCCGGAGGGGAAGGAGCCACGCCGATCTTTCTGGAACCCTGTGGGGTCGAAGTGGGCAGTCCCCGCGTGCCTGGTACGGAATGGTGAGGCCAGCGTGGGCCCGGACCCCGGAGCCAGAGAGGGCCTTCTGCGATGGGCAGCGAGAGATCAAGGCGGGGCTTGCGGCTGCGCCCTGTGAAGGTCAGGCCCCCTGCTGGGGAGCTAGGCGCCCTAGAGCAGAGGCAAATGCCATCTTGCATGTGGTCAGTCAGAGGTGTTTGCTCAGGAGAAGTCCCCCGAGGCTGTTCGGGGGAGCAGTGGACGCCATCCATCAGCATTGGGGCTTAGGGAAACGTGGGAAGTCGGCTCAGGAGGCATAGGGTCTGAGTGTCCTGGATGACAGCAGACAGCGTTCTCCTTCCTGGTGGGTGGAGCGGGCTCAGTTTCCTCCTCAGTTTTCCTGGCTGAGACCTCTGCCCCTCCAAGCCCACTGGTGGGGCTCATATTGGGGTGAGCTTGGTAATTGATCGTCCTTGGCCCCCAGAGACCTCTTACCTGCCTTCTCAGGGACCTGCCAAGAGTTGGGGCTAGATTCGTGTCTTCAGACTTTGTGCCCATTGGGATTCTTTGCTTCCTCTGGAGGCTCTCTTTCCTCCCCCAGTGACTGTCACTTTCCCAGGTCACTTTGTTTTAAAGGTGTCAGAAGATTTAGCTCAAAGGTTGCATCTCTAACATGGGATTGCTCATGGTTTTGGCTGGTAGGGTCTTATCCAGAGCCCCTAAATCACAGCATGGAGCAGTAGAGAGGGCCCTGGTTCTGGGTGCAAAGGGGCTGAATGGAGGGTGGGGCTTTCTCATCCTAATCCTGAATGGGTAGGTGGATAACAGACTGCAGAAAGGGTGAGCATAGCTGCAGGCCCCCACCCGCTCTGCCCACCCCCAGTCCTGTGCCCTGAGCAGGAGGTGGAAGGGCCCGATTTGGCTGGGTTTCTGGAGACCCCCTATTTCTGATCCTTTGCCTGTGCTGCCCCTGGAAGGCATGGCCTCAGCTTCGTCCCTTGCTACCCCCAAGGTGGTTTTGCTCAGAGACAAGGTTCTAGGCACTACCACCCCAGGCCCAGCCCCTCTCCCTGTGGGAGCAGCCCTTCCAGAACTGCCCAGCTGGGGGAGGGGCTTGAGTGGCCAGGAGGCTCCTGCCTGGTCAGGTGGGAGGCTTCCTGTCCTGTGTGGGTGTGCCCGGAGGCCTGGCTCTGAAGGCACCGGGATTGCTCGTGCGGCACCATCGTGGGTCCTGTCTGGGACTGTCACCCTGCTGTGCCAGCTCTGGATTCTGGCACCAGACCATGGGCTGCCCTGTGCATTGCCAGGACCATTAGAGATGAGAGGACGATTTCCTCCTCCCACCTTGGGTGGCCACCCGGTGTCCGTCTTTCACCTCAGAGGGGGCCGCCTGGCTGTCTGGAGGAAGCTGAGTGTATGTGAGATTAGGGGAGGGGTAGTACATGGCCAGCAGGAGGCCGGAGGGTGCAGATCTCGTTACTTCAGGGACTTGGGTGGGCAGAGCTGGGCTGGTGAATCCCGCAAAGGGGCACGAGGGGTCCTCTCCGAAAGGCTCAAGGAGCCTGTGAGGTCCTGACTTGTCAGGCATGGGCAGTGTCTCTGCCCCAGGAGCTGACCTTCTCTTTGGGGAGCTGACCTGCTCTGAAAAAAATGGACCTAACTCCCTGCAGCGCTGGTGGAAGCACAGAGGAGGGCTGGGAAGGCTGGCCTCAGGAGGGTCGGTTCTGGCTGGATTCTGGGGAAGGGGACCATCTCTGGACCTTCAGCTCCACGGGGACAGGGGCCGTGTGTCTGTTTAATTTGCTCTCAGCTGCATCGCCTGCTTAGCAGGGCAGGCGTGCGGCTCACTGGAGGCCCTGCAGTGTCTAGTGAGTGAGCCGGTGATGGGCGCAGGCACATACCGGGCATTAGGACCGGGTGTCCCAATCCAGGAGCACGGGGCTCAGATCATTGTATGGCAGGGACAGGGTAGGACTGTCTCTGGTTGGAATGCAGGGCTCCTGTTCCCGGGAGCAGACTCTCTCCCTGTAGTTTGGGACCTCGAGTGAATGCCCAGCCAAGGGCTGCTCGAGGCCCTGGCTACTGTTGGCTGCCCCTTCCAGCAGCCCCTCCCCTCCCCTCCCTTCCAGGGCAGGGCTGATTCTGACTTCCAACAGGTGCAGGCAAAGTCTGGCCTGGAGTTCTGGGCCCGCAGGAAGCGGGTCACTCTGGGAACTCAGCCCGGAGCCAAGCCAAGGGAGAGCCCTGGGGCCTGAGGGCCCCTCCCTCTGGCTCCCAACCACTGGCAGAACTGTGGGCCCTGGTCTGCCTCCAAGTGGCCGTTCATTCGTTCGCTTAGGACCTTGGCCAGCCCAGTTGTCGCCCATCGAATTTTCCCTAGATGGCAATAGGTGAGGGCGTGAAAATCCGTTGCCTTGAGAACTGCATCTGCTGTGTCGTCTTCCATATCCACCTGGGCAGAGCCCGCTTCGCTGTCGCCTCCTTTTCCTCCGCCCCTTTGCTCCCAGTGTCAGGCCTCGGGGTGACCTGGAACCTGAAGAGGGGTCTGGAGAGTTGGAGGAGGGACCCCTCCTGGCCTCAGGCTCCCCGCAGGGTTTATGACAGTAACAGAAGCCACCTCTCCTCCCCTTGTCTCCCTGCTCAGCTTCCTCTACCGGCCCCCCCACCCCCCCAGAGGCAGCTGCCCAGGAGCAGCCAGACTTGGGGGGCAGGGGACAGCGGCGGCAAGCCCGGCTTTGTCTCATGTTCCCTCGTCACCAAGCCCCTTCCCAATGTTGCACCTGTTTCTTCGCCCGTGAAATGGGATGCTACTCGCCCTATTTACAGCGTGGGTGGTGATGTGACTGAAATAAGGAAAAGGCTGCTGGATGCTTAAAATGATTTTGGGATCAGATACTTAAAAAACATTTTTTAAGGAAAAGCTCTGGCAGTAATGAAGGCAAGCAGGGAGACAGAGAGAGGAGGAAGAAGCATTTTATTTCATTAGTTGTTCACATTGGTTGTTTCCCCTGGACCCAGGCCTTGAACTCAGAGAAGTGTGGGCTGTGCTCCTTTGGAGGCGACTGACTCAACCACTGCTCCACCAGGGGGTGCTGGGATCAGCCCCTGTCACAGGGCTTCCTCAAGTGCCATGAAATACAAATGACCAGGGATCCATCCTTCTCAGGACTGTTAATATCCTTGGGATTCTCTGTCCTCAAAATGCTTACAAACCAGGAGGGGACAGTCCCTGCTCATGGCATGAGGAAGGAGCCACATTAGGCAGATATAATCAGGAGCTGAAAATAGCCTGACAGTGCAGGGAAAGGGGGGCTCCCAGGATGGCTGGGTGGGGCCTCAGGCTGCCAGGGGGCTCAGAAGGTTTCTAGTGCCAGCCTGGGGTGTGGTGCCTGCGGTGACAAATGACTAGCGAGGGGGCGTTTTAGAACAGCAGAACGTGTCCTCTCCCAGTCCGGAGGCGGGACGGAGAAGTGCAGGTGGTGGCAAGGCCATGCTCCCGCAGAGGTCTCTTCCAGCGCTGGGGCTCCTGCATCCTTGGCGTCCTTGGCTGGCTGACGCCTCACTCCCATGTCTGCCTCTGTCCTCACACGGCCTGCGCCCTGCGTGTCTCTGTCCTCCCCTCTTGTAAGGACACTGGTCTGTGGACTTAGGGCCTGCCCTAGCCCAGCATGACCTCATCTTTACCAGGTTACCTGTTAAGACCCTGCTCCCAAGAAGATCGCATTTGGAGGTTCCAGATGCCCGTGGCTGTTGGGGGCACCCTGCATCCACCCCCTCTGGGCCTGGACACAGCTGTGAGCAGAGCGTGGCGCCGTTCCCTCAGTCTCTCTCTGGCCCCATGGCCCAACTTGGAGCTCCGTGGACACACCCAGGGCAGGCGTGTTGAATGAAAGGGGGACAGCTGGCGGCCAGGGAATTCAGGAGGCAGCTGCCCAGCCTGTTAGGGGTGCTGGGGACAGGGTCCTGAGGGTAGGGAGATAGGAGAGCCATGACCGAGAACTGAGAGGGACGTCAGCCCTGGCTGCTGTGCCGCCTCAGGCCCAGCTCCTTGAGTCTGGTGTCCCTGTGGACAGCGGCAGAGTGAGCAGGACCAGAGGCACCCCACAATCTTCTGATGCCTGGAGGTGGAACAGAGGAGCAGAGGGGGACTGGCATCTGGGCGGTGCTGCCTTTCTGTGCCCACCCATCAGCAGCAGGGCTCCCACCTGGAAGGGCAGGTGTCTGGCTCTCCTTATGGGGGAATCAGGGGCCCCCAGCTTGATGTCTGGGGGGTCAGGCAGCTCTAGAAGCTGGTGTGGCCACAGTGGTTTGTCCGGGGCTGGGATTGAGGCTCTCTGCTGCCGGGCCCGCCTTCCTGTGTGGCTCCTGCACGCACCTTGTCCTGCAAGCACGCGCCTTCCCTGGAGCCCAGCAGCGGCCCTGCAACTGTCCCTACTGAGGGCTGCCCGCCGCCCCCACTGGACACTGTGTCCCCGAGTTCAGGATCCAGTGCAACCTTCAGACCTGATTGGACAGCTGCTCCTAGGACCTGTTGGTTAATGAAGAACAGGCTTGACACACCCTTGTGGCTCAGGTGACGAGACACTGGTGTGCGGACCACATATTGCCCAAGGCCCTGGGTTCAAGACCTGTGGCCAG
Organism: Solenodon paradoxus; assembly: GCA_004363575.1. NCBI lineage: Eukaryota > Metazoa > Chordata > Mammalia > Eulipotyphla > Solenodontidae > Solenodon > Solenodon paradoxus. The sequence continues at coordinate 155,999 of RJWH01003165.1, read as the reverse complement.
GGCGGAAACCAGATGAACGACTAAAGAAAGATGTTTCTTCCTCCTCTCTCTTCTTTCCTCTCTGAAAAAAAGAAAAAAGAAAAGAAAAAAATGCAATCGGCCAGGGCAGGACTTGGCCTGTGGGTGCCACTCTAGTTCTGAGCCTGGCCCTGAATATCCTTTCAGAAACTTTCTACCGCTGAGTTGCGGAAGGCCTGACACGTTACGGTTTGCCAGCACCACCATCCATCCATCTACCCACCACCCCCAGGGCCACCCTAGACAAGAAGCAGGAGAAGTAGCTTGATGATTTATTAGATGTTTACAGGTGCCATGGAGATCGAGGTGGGAAGGGAATGCGGGTCAGAGCAGCAACACTGAGGGGCAGGTCGGGCAGAGCCTCAGGGAGAAGTGACCTTGGAGAGGAGAGCAGGAAGAGGCAGCTGGGTGTGGGGACCTACAAAGCGGGCAGCACAGCTTGGCGAGAGAAAGGAAGGCTCAGGGCCTGCGTCCTGGGTTCTCCAAGGAGACGGGAGCCCCCGGAGGTGTGTGACAGGGAGCAGGCAGCATGGAGCTGGGGGGCTGTGTTCTCAGTCCAGGTGGGACATGACCACACAGTCCCAGAGCTGATGGGGGTGGGAAGAGGTGGTCAGATTCAGGATAGACCTTGAAAGTAGACAACAGGTGTTTTTTGTATTTTTTCAAGGACAGGTACAGGTAGGAATGCAGGTAAGCAAGCGAGGAGGAAGAAGCAGTTTATTATTTTATTTAGCTGTTCACCTTGTTTGTTTCTCCCACCTCCCAGACGCAAACCCGGGTCCTTGGGATGTATGTGGACTGCGCTTGTTGGAAGGAGGCGGATCTAACGGCTACTCCACCAGGGCGCTCCTTGACAACAGGTGTAACAAAGGTTTTGGAGAAAAAGAACTTAGTGCACACTCTCTTAAAAATTCAGCTAGCTTTATTGAGATATAAGTCATATTCCAGCTAGTTCCCCCATGTAAAGGAAGTAATTTTTTAAAGAGTATTGGATATTGTGCAGTTCAGTACTTTTTAGTGTTCACAGATATATGAAACCATCAGCAGAGTCAATTTTAGAATTTTTTCATTATTTCACAAAGAAACCCCGCACCCATGAACACTCCCCAGTTCTTCCCACCCCCTGGCAAACACTAACCTACTTTCTGTCTCTGGATTTGCCTATTCTGGACATTCCACAGAGGAGGACTCCTACAGAATGTGACTTGTGGTGTCTGGCGTGTCTCACGGAGTACAGCATCTTCAAGACCTACCCACTTGTAACCACATTAGGCCTTCAGTCCCTTTTATTATTTTTTAAATAAAAAGCTGCAGCAGAAATGGAGGCGAGCAGCCAGGCAGGCAGAGAGAGGAGAGAGAAGCATTTTATTCATTTAATCATCCGTCTTGGTGGTTCTAGCTGGCCCTGGGACGCGAACCCAGGACCTTGGCTGTATGCGAACCGCACCCAACCCCCACTCCACCAGGGTGGACCAACTTGTTTTATTTTATTTTAAAGGGAACTTGCAGGCAGGAATAAAAGTGTGTAAGCAGGCAGGCAGGAAGAGGAGGAGCGTTTATTGACTTTATTTGGTTGTTCATCTTGCTTGTCCTCAGGCCCAATGTCTTGAGTGGGAGGGAGGTGGACTGCACTGGCTGGAGGCAGTGGACCCAACCTCTCCCCCACCAGGGGTCGCTGAGACTTCATTCCTTTTTTAGGCTGAATGAGACGCCACTGTGCCGCTAGACCTCGCTGTGCCCGTTCCTCCCACGTGGGTGTTTGGGTTGTTTCTCCTTTGGCGACCCACATGCTCTGAGCATCGTGAGACTTTCGTATTGTCCCGTCGGCGGAGCCTCCGCTGTCTGGCGCATACACACGCTCCATCAGAGGCTCAGCCAGCCTGGAGGTGGTATTGCTCTTTCTTGTTTCATGACTGATAAAACAGGCACAGAAAAGCCAAGAGGCTTGCTCAAGGCCCCATGCTAATTAGGGGGTAGACGGCGCCTGTCCTCCTCATCTCCTTTTCCTCTCTCAGTCACGTAGTCCCCGGGGCTGCTCTCCCCTCTGTGCCCTGCTGTGCAGCTCTGACTGACCACCCAGGTTCCCCTGGGCCTCCCACCACTGACCCCTGCACTGTCCTCCCGGGAAGAAACCCAGCAGGGTAGCAAGGCCAGCTAGGCCCCTGGCCTGTGCATCTCGAGCTGATGGTCGTCAGCCCATTAGCTGACCGTCACTTTGGAGTTGGACTGTAGGCTGGCACGGGGACCCAGGGGCTGCGCCCGGTGCAGCCTGCTAGCAAGCTCCCCCTCTGCAACCAGCGGGTCCCTGGGAGGATGGGTGTGGGGGACTCCCATGGCCAAGGCCCAGGGCAGTGGGTGGTCCTCAGTACTAATGTGTGAACCGCCCAGTGCTCGTTAAGTAGTCTCCCATGGTCCCTGGCCACCTTGCGGAACGCGGAGGGTCTGCACAGAGGCCTAGGAAGGGAGTGGCATCTTCCTCTTCCTTTTTTTTTTAAGGAAAACTATAGGCAGGGATGGCAGGTGAGCCAACAGGCAGGGAGAGAGAAGAGGAAGCACTTTATTTTATTTAGTTGTTCATCTTGGTTGTCCCCTCCAGCCCCGGGGGCGTGGACTCAGGACCTGGGCATGTGTGTGGACTGCACCCAGCCCCTGCTCCACCAGGGCACGCTGGAATGTTTTTTTAAAAGGAAAGGCCTGTGCAAGTAGGAAGGAAGAGAGAGGAGGGAGAGCATTTTTTGTTGTTGTACATCTTGGTGGGTCCCTCCAGCCCTGGGACACGAACCCGGGTTCTTGGGATGTGTGTGGACTGTACCAGCCGGAAGCGGACAGCCTAATTGCTACTCTACCAGGGCAGGCCAGGAATGGAACTTACCTAGCCCCTCTGTGACTCTTTTGTAGGGCCTGAGCCACGCCTTGAGAAGGGCGGCCACGCACTCAGGCATTCACGTTCACTGTGCCAGGCCCTGCGCTGGACACCTGCCATCCTGCTGAGTACAGGCATCGGAGATCCTCATCCATGGGGACAGGGGTTAAAGAGGCTGTCACGTAGGGTGACAGGTGCTGTAGGAGCAGAGTAGAATCACCTCACTCAGCCCTGAGGGCCCGGGAAGGAGGAGAGGGCAGCGGGGTTGGTTCACAGGAATGACTGGGTGGCCCAGCCCTCAGCTGAGCCCTGACAGGACGCCGGTGGCACTGTGGCGGCACTGTGCCTCAAGGCTCAGCCTTTTCAGGCCCAGGTGGGGTGTCAGGCAGCAACAGGCCTCCATCTGCCTGGGAGGGAAGAGAGGATGCAAACACACTCCCAAGGTCACCGCCACACAGGAGGGGCTGATCCTTGGCACGAGGCTCATTGTGGACGGGGGTGGACACTGAGCTGGCGGAGGTCAGCCAGGGGACCTGCAGAGCCCGGAGTGGTGAGAACTGGCAGGCGGCGTGGAGGCAGCGGGCTGAGGCCGAGGGGGCAGCTGGTGCTGTGGGGCATTGGCAGAGGGAGAACAGGTTGGATTGTGTTCCCCCAAAAGATAGGTGGGAGTCCTAACCCACAGTTCCTTGAACGAGCTCGTTTAGAAGTAGGGTTTCCGCTGATGTAGTTAGTGTGTCCTCTTGGTGTCCTTACAAGAAAGAAGAGACAAGAATGGGGACACTGGGATGTGGGTAGAGATTGGAGCTGGGCACCCAGAAGCCAAGGATTGTGGTGCCAGGAGAAGCAGGGAGGATCCACCCCTGGAGGCTGTGGCCTGTGGGCCTGCTGGGGTGTGGGCTTCTGGCCTCCAGAACTGAGACCACACGTGTCCCTTCCTTCTAGGCAATAGGAGACAGTGCTCAGGGTTCGGGGCCCTTGTCCAACCGGATGACGGGGGCTGTAGATGGCAGCCTGCCGGTGTTCCTCAGATGCGGCCTGGCGGTGGCCTCATGGGGTGCTCGGAGCTGACCAGGGAGGGTCACCCAGGGGACAGCGGGTGTGAATGCTCACTTGCCCTTGCCCCTCCCTCTGTCCTGCCCTTGGCTTTAACCTTCCTCTCCCCAGGGGAGCTTGGTGGGAACTCAGATGAGGTGGCTGGTCTGTCCTGCCTGGTGACCCAGTATCCAAGGAGAAGAAAAGCTGGGGGTGTGTGAAGAGAGGAATGGAGAACCCAGGCCCTGGTGGCTGTGCTGGGGTTTAATTGCCTCTACTGCTCCCTCCCTGGGGTGGGGATGTCCTGCGGGGAGCCCATGGAGGACTGAGAGGCCAGGCCCGTAGGAGGGACAGAGTCCCGCTCCTGGGAAATGCATGGCCCATGTGTCTGTGGTGCAGGGGCTAGGCCACTTGGGGATGCAAACCCGGAGCAAGCCCTGCTCCCGGGAGAGATGTGAGCATTCCAGAATGTTCCCCCATCTGGTGGCCGGTGTGCTGTAGATGTCGGTACCTGTGGCATGTCCAGCTCTGGAGGGACAGCTGCAGTTAAGGACAGATCTGCTCAGGTGGCTTTGAGAGTCCGCACTGTTCATAGAAAAGCCCACGGGGAGGGCTGTTGTGTTCTCTGGTGACCCAGGCTCTGAAAGGTGTCTCTGATCCCACCTTGGGGCCTCTGCCACCCTGAACCCAGTTAGCTAAGGGCTGATCTCATGGAATCCACTGTCCTCTGTCTGCGTTCTTCTCCAGGTGACACCAGGAGACCCGCAGGTCAGGCCTGTGTAGGTAACACTGCAGGGAACTGACCCACCCCCCAGCCCTTCTGCAGGCGGAGGGACCCAGCCTGGCGTCAGGTCCACCCAGACACCCCTTCTCAGCGCCTCCCGTGGAGCTCACGGGGACTGTGAGCAAGCAGCCCCAACCAAGGGCAAGATGTGAACACGAGAGGTGAGAAGTCAGGGAGAGACCAGTCGTCTGCTGGGCACCCCAGGGAAGACTGGCGAGGGAGCAGCAGAACTGGTGTTAGGTCAGCTCTGCCCCAACTTGTAAGAACCTTCCTGCAGGCCCTTCCTGCTCTGGGCCTCAGTCTTCTCATCTGTGAAATGAAAGAGCTGGGCGAATTTCTCAGTTTCCTCCCAGTTTTGGCATCTCTAGTGCAAAAGTGACCATCAGGCTGCAGGACAAGACAAAGTTGGGCCTTGAACCGAGTGGGGCTGGGGGCGTGGGGCTGCCAAGGGGGGCCGAGGTGCCTCCTGTGTTGGTGTTTGTGCCCCTGGGGAGCCAGGCGAGGCTGGGAAGCCGGGAAAGCGTTGGTGGTGACTTCAGCAGAGTGCGCGAGTGAGGCTGCAGCCACTTGCCACGTGGTGGCGCCGTTCCAGCCAGTTCTCTGGGCCTTCGGATGGGCTGTTGTTACAGGCCTCTCGCCCAGGTTCAGACAGACGAGGGGGTTGGTTTAAACGCCCCCCAAAGTGTGCGTGTGTCTTGGGGGTGCAGTGCAGGCTGAGTGAAAGGGCTCTGGGAGGGGAGGGCAGAGAAGCTGTGTGGCCTCAGGTTTCTGGGTGAGCTGGGCTGACTGAAACTGGGAGCCGGTGGCCACAGGACCTATCCTGGGGTGCAGTTGGACCAGGTCTGGGCCCCTGTGGGTGCTGGCATCTCAGGCTGCCAATTTAACGTAAATTGACTTTGTAGAAGGAATATTGCATCATGACAGTAATTAGGTTGAGAGTGTGCTGGATAGTAAATCTGCATCTCCATGTACCCTGGTGGCCTTGCAGGTAAGGCTGCTGGATGCAGTCCACATGCATCCTAAGGATACGGGTTTGAGTCCCGGGGCTGCGGGAACAACCAGGATGCACAACTAGATGTAATGCATTAAAAAGTCTGCATCTGAATATAATACAGTATGTCCACCACCATTTCATTTTTTTCATCAATACACAATCCCCTTCTCCCTGTTTGCCCCCAGCCCTGCAGGCAAAGCTTTTAAAGGGGAGGAAGAGGAGGATATTAGAAGTCCTTCTGATTCCGCTGACCCCTCCCACTGGTGCGGGGGGGTGGGGTTGCCCGGTGCTGGGAAAGCTCATGAAACTCAGTTGGTGGAGAGCTGGCTTCTAGAACATTCCACTGCTAACTAGCCTGACAAGCTCTGTGACCTCAGGGCAGTCACTGATCTAAGTTTTAGGAGCCTTATCAGTGAAACCAAAAAGTTGGTCTGTGTCTGTGTGTACACAGGGGGTCTCTTGACCCCCTAAGTCCTGTTTGTTCTCTCTGATTGGTGCCTTTGCCATTGTATCCTGTGCCCTGGGTGAGTCATTTTGGGGCTAGAGTCCAGCCAGGGACAAGCTGTCCGGGTGGGATTGGCCTCGACTCTAGGAGGTTGGCCCTGAGGCTGCAGAAACTTCTGAGAATGCTGCCTCCTTTACGGGTGCTGCTCCCTTGTCGGGTGGAGGCAGAGGTAAAGGCTGTCAGAACGGCAACGAGAGGGACTCTGGTCCTGGGGGGCTGTGGGTAGCCCTTGCCTCTGGCTAGCCCTTCCCCTCTAAGGTCCTTTTCAGCCTCAGCATCTGCAGGCTTCCTCCCAGGATTGGAAGCAGGGGTCCCCAAGTGGTGGCCATTCACCACACAGAGTAAGATGAAGAGGAAACACGGTGGCAGAAGAGCAGCCAACCCGAGCCCCGTCTGGGCGAGCCCCGTCCGGGCGCGTTCAGAGACGAGCTCAGGACGTATGGCCCATGGGCCGCTCTGCTCCCCACTCTGGCTTCTGAAGTGCAGTCCTCAGCACTCCAAGCTTCGCCGGTGACGTGACCTGTGTTGGGGCAAAGGGTGGAATGGTGAGACTCTGGGGGCACCCTGAAGGCCAAGGCTGGTATTCCTGACACCAGGACAGATGTGCCCAAGGGTGGCACTGGAAGTGAATGTGCCCTGAGACTGTCAGTCATGACTCAGTTGGCTAGTTGTGTGTGACGGTCACAGGTATGTCACCTCGTGTGGTGCAGATTCAGCAGCCTCAGTTCAGATGGGTGAGAAGTCGTGTGGAGGAATGACCTTGGCAGAGCCTTTGAAAGGTATGAGGAAACAAAAGGCCTTGGGTTCTGATCTCAGGTCTCCCAAATCCAGTTTCACCTTCAAGACAGACCCCCTGGCGCGCAGTACCGGAGCAGCTGGTGGCTCGGAGCTGTGCTTCTCGAGTGTTCCTTAGAGTCACCTATGAACTGCCGACTTCACTGTGCCGACCCAGGAGACGGGCATCTGTGCTGGGAAGGCCACGAGTTCAGATGCCTCCACGTGGGCCGGCCAGCTGGCCTTGCTTTGCTTCTTGGCTGAGTTCGAGCCCATCCCTGCAGCGGCGTGTTGAGCAGACAGCTTGACCTCCTGGCGCCTGCATCCTGGCCAGAGAGGTCAGTGTGCGGAGAGAGGGTCTCTCTTGACCCCTAAGTCCTGTTGGTTCTCTCTGATGGGTGCCTTTGTCATTGTACCCTGTCCCCTGGGTGAGTCATTTTGGGGCTAGAGTCCAGCCCTGGTATTCCTGACACCTCGTCCTGCTTCCCTGGCTGGGAAGACAAGGAGGGGATGAGAGAGCCAGGCCTGAGAGGACTCTGGAAAGTGTGGAGACCCCCAGAAATCGAGCACCCTCCCGCTGGGTGCCTGGCCCGTTGTGCAGGAGCAACAGTGCTGTCGGGCTCAGTGAGATGTCGGAGAGAGACTGACCCTGAGGAGGCCAGAGGAATGTCTGGGAAGAGGTGGATTCAGGGGCGGCAGTCACACCTCTACCCCTGAGGCAGTGGGGCAGGCAGCTGGGGCAGGAGGTGCAAAGTGGGTGTCTGAACCCCCAGCTTCATCCCTTCCTCACCCTCTAGTCACTTCCACGGAACCCTCGCACTTCATGGGGCCTTGTCTGCAAACCGTCTGAGAGCAGAGAGCGCTGTAGACTCGGGCTCTCTTCTGGCCTGGCCGCTGGCCTTGGGCACGTCCCTCAGCTCCCGGCCAGAGCCACCGTCTCTACAGCGGGACTGTCCTCAGGCCTCGGCCACTCCACCGCTCTCTGCGTCCATGTGGGATAGGTTAGTTGCTGGGAAAGACACCAGGGTGTTTGCTGGATGGTGGACAGAGGAGGGAGGAACTGGGTCAGGTTCCTGTGGCAGCCGTGGTTGGGGGGTGACTGAAAGGTGACCCCCCCAAAAAACAGGCCATGGCAGGTGTCCTGGGAGAGAAAGCATAAGGAGTTTGTGCTGTGCTGGGGTGTGAGTTGGGCGCGAGGAGGCACACGGGCCCTCCCACGGTCTCCGGGCTGAGCTGGGGGCTCGCCGTCACCTTCCTGACTGAGCACCCAGGCCTGTCCGGGGGCGGGGGCGGCTGCCTTGGCAGCAGCACGTACAGTATGGGACTTTGTGTCCTGGGACCAGCTGGGACTCGTCTTACCAGCCCTCGACCCGTCCAGAGTATCTGTGGTCCTCCGGCCCCGACCCTCCAGGGGCCAGTCGGGCCTTGGCAAGATGCTAGGGAGGTTGGGGAGGCTGAGAGATGGTGTTTGACCTCATGGAATTGCACTGAGTTTTATCAGAGGCTCAGGGAGCGTCTGACTGTGCCTCCCAGAGGAGGATGGGGTCCAATGGTACCGTTTGTTTCATTGAGAGACTCTGTCAGAGAAGTTATTTTTAGCCTGGAAAGCAAGGTCGCAGGGCCTGAAGCCATCTCCCTCCATCTTTTTCACTCCGAATTGCAGAGCAGAAGGTCAGGAGCAGCTTGGCAAAACCAGGAACGGGTGTGGGTGTAAACGTGTGTGCACACACGCACGCACTTGACTTCCTGTCCAGGGCCCAGGAGGGAAGTAAACAGAAGTGTGAAGGTCATGACAAACCCCCACCATCTGGGGGCCTCGTCTCCCTGGGCCTGCGCGCCTTCTCACCCCCACAGCCGGCAGGGGGCAGGAAGTCAGACCTAGAATCTGCTAGGCCTGGTATTGTCACCCTCCTCATCCTCCTCACCACCATTCCCCTCGTGACCACCCTCCTCCTCCTCCTCACCACCCTCCTCACCACCCTTCTCACCACCCTCCTCACCATCATTTCCCACCATCACCATAGTGATCGCAGCCACCATCAGCACCGTCATCACCACCATCACCACCCCAGTCATCGTTACTGAAAGTAGAGGGGATCAGGGGCCTGTGGAAAGGTCTGGGTTCTCCAGAGGAGTAGCCCTGATCACCGCTATTCTAAGGTCAAGTGCCAAGCACCGGACGACCATCCAACTGGGGAGACCCCACTGGCATGTGGGTGGGACGAGGCTGGGAGCAGAAGCTTGGGGTCCGGATCAGTCACCCTAACAGGACTTAGCAGCTTTGGCTGCTCATCAGAATCACCCAGGAACGCTGTCCTTCAGGTCCTGATGCTGGAGTGATAGCCTGACGAGTTCAGCCGACCCTCTGAAGCGGGGGAGGAGCCGGACCAGAGCAGCTGGTCCGTGTGCAGCCGGTGCTGGGACCTGGGATGTAGAGGCGGCACGCACAGTGGTGTGGCCCAACGCTTCTCAGCCACGACGTGCAGACCGACCACCAGGGGTCTGGTTCAAAATGCAGATTCTGATGCAGTGGGTCTGGGCCGGGGCCTGAGACCCAACTCGCTGGCGGTGCTGGGCGCTGCAGGAGCCCAGGCCACACTGAACAGCTGCTGTGGACCCGCTGGGGTCAGGCCGTCCCTTCACAACCCTGGAGGCAGTGGCCTTAGCCAGCGGCTGTGTGATACTCGCTGGTCTCTGGTCCCGCCTGCTCATCTGAAAAATGGGGGTAAGAGTAAGAGTAGGTAGGCTCAGCAAGGCCTAACAGGCGGATGTTTTATGCAGAAAGTACTCGGGCCGTGCCTGGCACTCTGCTCACATCCCCTATATTACATTGCTTGTGCTGCTCAGAGGACTGCTGGTCTCTGCTTGAACCAAGTTCCTGCCTGGATCATTCTCCGGAGGGCGGTGGTGCAGAGATGCTGTGAAGGAATCAGGGTGTACAGGTAGTAAGGAAACATTTTCATGAATCGCCTCCAGCTTCTGCCAAGGCACACGGAGCCCTCATTGTCCCCGTCTCAGCACGGCCGGGTCCCAGCCTGGGGACGTGGGGATGGCCAGGCCTTGGCTCCCTGGCCCAAGAGCTGGAAGGATCACGGCGTGATCTGGCGAGGTGTGTGCAGCAGGGAGGGGAGGAGCCGGGGGTTGTCCCACACCCCGCTACGTGCATGGCGGTCTGGGAGGCCCGGACGAGGAGTGGGCAGTTCCGGCGTTCAGTTGCCTGCCCGCCACCTGGCATCTTGAGTGAGGTAAAGACCGCCGCTGGACCTCCAGCTCTGAAGTCCGGTCGGCTGTGGTCAGGGAGGCTTGAAGGCGGCCGCGGGGCGAGAGCGGGGACCGCTTCTCTCCTGCATGTCTTCATGCCGCAAGGCGCCCAGGGGCTCTGCCTTCTGAGCCTGACGGCAGGCTTCGTGGGTGGGGCTGAAACAGAAGGCGTTTCTTCCTGGCTCCTCCAGCTTTCAGGCAACGAGCAGGGCAGTTTCGCCAAGGCGGACGGAGAACCCCCACCCTACCCCGCAGAGGGAGGCAGAGCTGAGAGTCCCGGGCTATGGTCTGAGACAGGGGTTCTGTACCCCAGAGGGGGTGCTGCTTTCTCCGAAAGAGTGCTTGTGAGTTGGGAGCCCCGGGGCTGTCACAGCCATCCCAAGTCCCCTCCTCCCTGAGCCTGCAGTGTCCCTACCTCGGGGCTCCTTTTGAAGCAGAGCCCAGCCTGGGCGGGGAGCGTAGAAGGGCTAGCCCACCGCGGTCTTCAGACCCCCTTGTCCAAATAAGCTTGCCCTGAGCCTCCAGTACGACAGGCCCTACCTGGGCCTTCCTCCGCTCTCCCGGTGCCCTCTGCTCTCCCGGCAACGCTCTGGCCCTTGGAAGGGGATCCCCTCGGAGGGGTTGTGTGAGGCCAGCCCTGCCCGTTTGGATACCTCCTCCTCCTCAGGCCACGTCCCCTCTAATCTAAGGTCGGGAGGCCAGCAAACGCCGGCCCATAAGGGAACAGAGTTGGATGTATGACTTAGTGAGGTCGAGAGCCACTAGTAATCCCCCGAGTGCTTTGCCTTGTAACCAGAGACGAGCAGCCCGCAGACACCTGTTTTCGCTGCCTTGCTGATGGTGGTATAAAAAGCCTGCTGGTTAATGACTCTAGGAACTGACAAGGGGTGGAATGTCTGTCCTATCTTGGAAAGATCTCCTGGGGAGCCAGACCGCGGGCCTGTCCATAAGGTTGAGACAGGCCTGCCGGGCTCCCCAGCGTGTCCCCTGCACAGTGTCCGGACCAGCAGGGAGGCTCCAGAGTTGGGACAGGGTACCGGGCCTCCTCCGGGACAGGCCCTCCCTGGAGCCTGGCACACGGGGTGGTGGTGAAGACCAGGGAGGTGGCGTGCCCCCGCCTGCCAGGGCTGCCCACGCTCCCCCAGGATGGGAGCTGCGCTGAGCTAGACTTGTGAGAAGCAAGCGTGCCAGCCCGTGACACTGACCACTCGTGTTCTCGTCGTTTAGAACTGCAAGTTTCTGCTTCGGGTGGCACGGAAGATGTTGGCAATTTGTTGGAGAATCATTTCTCTGCTGGAGACACAAGTCTAGAGGAGAAGGAGAGGGGACTTTATGCAGAGGCGGCCCCTCGAGACAAGAATCTGCTCCTTCAGTACCCGGATGGCAGGGAGGCTGAGAGCTCGGAGAAGACCGCCGCGGGGCCCCCCACCGCCACCGGGCCAGGCTCCGACCCCGAAGCCAGTCCTTCCAATGCCTCAGCCTCAGAGGCCGCTGCCCCTGGGGACCCCGTGGGCTCCGGGGAGGAAGAAGAGGGCCAACCAGAAGTGCAGGGAGGGCCCGAGGAAGATGGGAGCCCTGAGATACTTGGTTCAGCAGAGGGCCCAGCAGACGAGGGGCCTGGGCCAGCGCGCCCCACAGAGGAGGCAGAAGGACTGGCCGGGCGTGGTGTGGTCCCCGAGGAGGCCCAGGTGGGCCCAGGGGACGTCCCCGAGCTGGGGTCAGCTGCAGAGACCACCGAGTCTGAAGCTTCAGGGGCCTCCCCGCGTAGGGAGGTGGACGAGGCCCACGACCCTGAGAAAGAAGGTGACGAGGGCAGCCCAGGGCCTGGTCAGGAGCCAGGAGTGCCAGGTGGAGTCACAGACATGGACACGGAAGCCAGGCAGGAGGGCGAGGGCCCGGGGGAGCCCAGCCCTGACCCAGCCGCAGAGGCCAGTGTGGAGACTGAGGACGCACAGAGCTCTGAGGAGGGGGGCACCGAGGAGGACCCCCCGACAGAGGACCATGCTCCAGGGCTGCCCTCAGAGGGCCCAGACACGGCCTCGTCTGAAGAGGAGGGTGGTGACCACCGTGGAGGCGAGGAAGGAGAAGGGGCTGAATCCCAAGAGGAAACCCAGGAAGAGTCCACGGAGGCCAGCAGCGAAGAGGATGCTTCAGAGGAAGCGGGGAGCACCTCTGAGGAAGCGGCAGGAGACCCCCCCACCCCCAGAGACGAGGGCGCCCAGGAGAACTTGGAGGACCCGGAGTCAGGCCCCGAGGGGGACAAGGCCCGGCAGGCTGAGGCAGAGGAGGGAGCTCAGGGTAGGGGTCCCTGAGGGCCGGGAGCCCTGGAGAGAGGGGCTTATGTGGGGAGGGCCAGGCAGGGTGGAGACCCCCGCCAGCTGCATCTGTGGGGTGGAAGCCCCGTCCCGGGCACCTTCAGGCCCAGTGAGAGGCCCGCCCGTGGGGGCTGGAGGAACCTGGTCACTTCTGAGTCAGGAACCTACCTATTAGGGTCCCTCACCCTTTGCCAAGACCAGAGCGCTGTCTGAAGGGACGAGGGACATAGTGACAGCAGTTGAGGCTGTGTGCAGGCCACTGGGGAGATGTGCGGGTGGGTGGGTGGGAGCAGCCCGGGGTGGGACCACCTTGATGGGCTGCAGCTTGGGGTCCCCTAGAGACAGACCCTGTCTGGGGGCTGAGCTGGGACTGGGGACAGGACAGTAAGAGGGCTGGCTGTGACACTGATGTCATGCAAACGTGCACCCGGAGGAGCGCCTCAGGCTAGGGGGCAGAGTAGTGGGCAGAGAGGATGGGCACACAGATGTCAGGCAACACTGGAGATGTATGGCGTCCGGGGCATGGCCGCCACCTGTGGTCTTAGCGACTGAGCAGGCCGGCTTGGACTAGAGCCTACCCTCAGGAGGGAGGACGCGCCACCTTCCCTCTCAAAGTGCCGTCCCAGGGTTTCCGCGTTTCTTCCCTGTTCTCTGTCCCGAGTGGGTGGGCTTGGTGCCTCCCTCTCTCATCCCACCCAGGTCTGCTGTTGGAGCAGAGCCACTGCCCCAGAGGCTGGGCCCTTTGGTCCCTTGCTGACTCCACCCCTCTGCGCACAGGCAGCGTCTTCACCCACCCAGAGTCCCTTGAGCAAGCAGCCGGCGGTCGTACCAGCGGCTGCGACCCAGAGGCCCGGACACTGGTGGCTGTGGGCGCGTCTCGTTTGGTTGGAACAGCAGCCGACCGCAAGGTGCCCTGTCTCCACGCAGCGCTGCTCACGGCGGTGCTCCTTCCATCGCGCTGGGTGGTCCTTAGACAGCTGGGCTTCCTGTGTCCTCAGGATGCAACACGGATTCCACAGGGCCTATTGGGCTTTCAGGTCGTACCAGGTGGTGTCAGCTCTGGGAACCCGCCTGCCCCAGCATGCACGGCTCAGGGCCTCCTGCTTCTTGCTCAGCGTCCCCGTGTCCTGTCCGTGTTGACCTGATGGACTCCTCATACCGGGCTCGGTTCCAGAGCGTCCCTCGGGGAAGTTGTCTGACTCCCTGCTAAGACTTCACAGGCCCTAGGACCTGCTGGAGCCTTCCCTTCGCGCCACATTACCTCTTGTGGTTATTACTGAAAGGTTTTTTCTGGGCTCCACGAGAAAAGAAAGTCAATCAAACAAAAAGTCGAGTAGCCGGGGCTTTATTGGGGTTTGCGCACCCGGGCGAGGTTCTCCGGTCCGCAGAACGGGGGGCCGGGGAAGTCGCGCCCGAACAAAGGGAAGCGCGCTCTTTAAGCAAAGGAATTTCGCGGGCTTCATACGTCGCGACTGGGGATTGGTCCTGTGATTCCAGGTGTGGGGGATTCAATCCCTTAGTCTGACGTCAGCCACCTTTCCCGGGTATGGCCGCTGCCGCTTTGTCCCTCTGGGCCAGCCCAACAGTTACGTCGCTTTCAAGGTCCTCTCGCGGTCTGCAGGAAAGCTGCACCGGGCAGCGCCGTGTCTGGGGCACCGCTGCGTTCCCAGCAGCACGCTCGGTGCTTGACCTACCATAGGGCTCAGTGTTTGTTCCTGCAGTGGATCGTGGGCCTGGATAGAAGGGACTATGGACAAAGTCCCCGCTAGACCGGGCCCCTCTCAGGCCTGCGTGGGGAGCCCACCTGCAGCTCCTCAGGACCCAGCCCAGCTGAGCCCTGACCTGCCCTGTGCTTCTCTCCCCAGAAGAGGCAGAGGATGTGAATGAAGAAGTCTCCCTGAGGGACCGCTCGCACATCGAGACCACGCTGAGGCTGAACGAGGACAAGCCCGCAGACGACTACTCGGGTACCTGCAAGCAGGTCCTGGGGGCCGGTGGAGCGGGCTCTGGGCGGGCAAGGAGGTGACAGGGTGATGCCAGCAGCAGGACTGGCAAGGTAGAGGCACCCCGGAGCTGCTGAGTGGTCCCGTCTCCACCTGTGCAGGGTGCAGGGGGGTTGTTCAGAGGAGTATGCGGCAGCAGCCTGACTCAGACCATTTATCAAGCCCTCGTCTCTGCATTGCTTTCCACCCTGGTAATACCCCCAAGGTCTTCAGGGGGCTCGCTGCTCTCCATCATGGAGCTAGAGCTCAGAGGGCAGAGATTTTCTCAGGAGGCACAGCCAGAGAGAGGGCCTCAGAGGTGGAGGGTCCACCTGGCCGACCCCCCCACCGCCCCCGCACCTCTGTCTGTGCGCCATGTGTCGGGCTCCCAACCAGGCCCCAGAGCCATGCTCATCCCACTCAGGACGTCTGGCTCCTCCCGGGGGTACAGGGAGTGTGGGGAGGGCCGTGCCTCCTGCCCTCCAAGCCTCAGGCTCTGCAGTGGGGTGGGGCAGACAGGAGGGTCCTCCCACCTCAAAAGGGTCTTTCCTAAGGGCAGGTGCGGCGACCTTCCAGGACACACAGTTGAGAGAGGAGCAGGGAGAGCCGACTAACGGCGTGGGTGCCTGCCTTCTGGGTTCTGAGGGTTTTGGTGCAGCAGCAGCTCAGTGGCTGGTGGCCCTGCTCCCACAAGGCAGGGTGGCCGTGGCCCAGGCATTGGGCAGCCCCTGGGCACACCTAACCCTTCTCTGCCCCCAGCGGTGCTACAGCGGCTTCGGAAGATCTACCACTCATCCATCAAGCCCCTGGAGCAGTCCTACAAATACAATGAGCTCCGGCAGCACGAGATCACAGGTAGGCTGGTCCCGGCACACCCCTAATGCGGTCAGCCCGCAGCGCTGTGCCTGGTGGGTGCAGGCCCCAGGGGGCTGGGCTCCCCTAGTCCTGTGACCCTTACTTTCCCTGCACAGGGTGCGAGGGTCTGCAGCAGGTCGATGCAGCGGGTCTCATGTGTTAGCGTTTGTGTTTTCAGCTGCGCTGAGCAGTTTTGGTTTCCAAAGGCGGCTTCCACCCCTGCTGTGCTTAGGTGCCACGGGGCTCCCTGGCTCCCTGCTCACTGGGGTCACTGTCCTCCCAGTGCCTGATTCCTCCTCATCTCCCCACCTCTCCACTGCTCCTCCCACTGGGCTTCCCTCGGATCTGAAAATAAAAAAGCATAGTTGTTTCAAAAATTGCAGATAGTGCAGACAAATAGGTTGAAAAATGATTTCTAACTTTAGTTTTGCACTCCCGACACTCAGCATTTCTCATCAGGACTTCCTACACCCGCTCTGCACCCAGGGCATCTAGGCTCATCTTCTGCTTTGCTAAGAGGGGATCCTGTTTCTGGCTGCGTGCCCGTGGACTCCCATCGCTCTTTGCACCCTCTGATGACAGGGGGTTGACCAGTTTCCAGTTTTAAAAGGACACAAGCCAGGCCGCTAGTGACTGTTGCCCATTTTGCACATTTTTTTTTTTTTTTTGCAGGGTAAGATTTTAAAAGCAGAGCACTGGGATTAAACGCTTTGATAGCAGTTGCCAAATGGCCTCGCCTTCAGTCACACCAGTTTGTAACAGTAGGCAAGAGTTCCGTCCCCCAGGGCAGCACCTGCGGCGTTTCAGCTTCTCGGCACTGGTTAACACAGCGTGGGATCGTGTCTGAGTGGCACGTGGCAGGGCGGGCACACGGTTAGCTGGCTGCCTCTGCATTACCCATGTGACCCTCCCGCTGGCGATGGCATGAGGTGGGCGGGCCTCATGAGCATCCCACTAGGAGCCAGAACCCTTCAGCTACTGTTCTGGCAAGTCTAAGAGCAGACCACCTTCTGGGGCATCACAGAGCTCGCCTGGTTGAGCCTGGTTGACGACAGGCTGTGGCTCCCGCTGCCTTCCCCTCCTCCCCCGCTGACAGCCTGACTTGGGCCAGGGCCTCCGGGGACGGGAGGGCGCCCAGCTCCCACCTTAGCTTTGGACCTGGCTCCCCTCCCTTCCTCTCACTGGTGTCCCTGGGGGTCGCCTCCTGCACGTGCAAGTACTGCCCCCTGCTGCAGAGAGCAGGAACAGCGGCCCAGCAGAAAAAACCTGCGCGTGTCTGTGTGTGTGTGTGTGAGCCTGTGTGTGTGAGCCTGTGCGTGTGTTTACGGCAAAACCGTTGTGGGTTACGCCACCGTTCTTCCCTCAACAGTACAGGAGAGTTCTTGCTCCCTGGTGACAAGCTGGAGATTGCCCTCGTGTTTCCTGGGCCTGGTGTAAGAGACTGTTTTTAAGGAGAGGTGCAGGCAGGAATGAAGGTTAGTAGGTAACGAGGCAGGAAGAGAGAGGAGGAAGAAGCATTTCATTTCATTTTTTTATTTAGTTGTTGTTCACACTGGTTGTTTCCCCCGGACCCGGCTCTCGAGCCTGGGGGTGTGTGGCCTGTGCTCCTTCAGAGGTGACTGACTCAACCGCTGCTCCACCAGGGTGCCAGAAGAGACTTGCTGTGGGATCTCTGTGGCTCGGACTGGGGACCCTGCCACCCCTCTGCCCACCCATAGCCAGATGCCGACCCTTGTACCTCTAGGCAGGGAGGAGCAGAGCAGGGCCGCAGGTGTGTGCCCGCCGCCTGCAGACTCCCGCCTGGTCTTCTCGACTTAGTTTCCCCTCAGGGAAGGAAACCCCCACACCGAGGAGCGAGGCACAGGGAGGGGATGAGCAGACAGCGTGAGACCTGCTGGCAGTGCTCCCGCGTACGTGGAGCTGTCTGACAGAACATGCGGGGCACGAGGGCCGGTCGGGGACAGGGTGGGAGGCGTCTCACTGTTTACTGTTTTATACTTCTGATGTTCGAACCAAGAAATTCAATGAATCAAAAACATTTTAATGAAAACAAGAGAAAAAGTAGTGCCCCTTGTTTTGGGGCCTCCCTCGCAGACAGGGGGTAGAACTCTGGACAGTGTTAGATGCTAAATGACGTAGGGTGACCGTGTATGTCACCAATGTCATGACAATGCTGACATTGCTGGGGCCTGCGTATCTGCAACAAGAGTGACTGCGTCCCATGTCAAAAGCCCCTTGCCCTTTCCTCTCGGCTGTGGAAAACACGGGCAAAGTTCGCTGCTCCTCCTTCTGGGGACACGGGGCCAGGACCCCAAGAAATGCCCAGTCAGTGCTTGGTCTTGGACATTGCAAATGTGTCCCGGGCTTTGGGGCTAATATTTGAGACGGGACGGGGAGGGGCTGAGCCGGGGCAGCAGGACTCGGTTCGGTCCGCCAGTCCTCGGCGAGACAGGCCCCCCTTTGTCACTTTGGTTCCTGGTCCAGAGTGCAGTCTTCACCTCTTCCCAAGTGGCCTCTCTCTCCCCGCTTTATGAGCTGTGCTCCCCCAGATCCAGCTGGGCGCCCCGTGTCAGGGCTACTGCCTTCGCTGACCTCCTCCCAGAGCCGGGGGCTGGGGGCTCAGTGGGGTGAGGATCGGCGTCCCCCGCAAAGTGAGAACGGTGGTGGGTTCAGGTCTGTTTCCGATCCCCGGGCCCGCAGATGGGGAGATCACCTCCAAGCCTATGGTGCTGCTCCTGGGACCGTGGAGCGTTGGCAAATCCACCATGATCAACTACCTCCTGGGGCTGGAAAACACTCGCTACCAGCTCTATACAGGTAAGAGACGTGCCGGCGCCACTGCCAGTGTGTCGGGGCCACACGCGAGAGCCTCTGAAAACGAAAGCGTCTGTGCATGTAATGAGAATCACAGACACAGAGCTGGCAGCCACACCCATGTTCATGGCCACCAGGAGGTGGAAACAACCCAAACTTTGGAGGGGGGTGAACAGATAAACAAAATGTGGTCTCTCCGAATGAAATGTGCAGCCTTGAAAAGGAAGGACACTCAGACACGCGCCACAGCAGGCGGGGGCCCGAGAGCATGCCGCTTGGGGAGCTGAGCCAGGCGCGAAAGGGCGAATCGTGTCTGATTCCACTCTAGGAGGCCCCGGAGCTGTTAAACCCCTAGAGAAGGAAAGTAGGATGGAAATGCCGGGGCCAGGGTGCGGGCTGGGCAGGAGTCCGTGTTTAAGGGACACAGTAGGAAAAAGTTCTGGAGACGGGCAGTGGCGATGGTGGCCGAGCAGTGTGAAGAGACTGAGTGCCACGAGCCGCATGTCTAAAAATGTCACGGTCATGCCGTTCAGTCACAAGTCACCAAAGGAGGCCCCTAGCCCACCCCCGAGGCAGGCCTCCGTGCACCTCTGTGCTCCTCCAAGCGCCGTGCACGCTGCGGCCCCGGCAGCAGCTGGCCGCCTCCCCAGGGTGACCTGGTCCCTGCGCACCTGTGTTCCGCATGCAGGTGCTGAGCCGACCACCTCTGAGTTCACCGTCCTTATGCACGGTCCCAAGCTGAAAACCATCGAGGGCATCGTCATGGCTGCCGACAGCGCCCGGTCCTTCTCGCCCCTCGAGAAGTTCGGCCAGAATTTCCTGGAGAAGCTGATTGGCATCGAGGTTCCGCACAAGCTTCTGGAGCGGGTCACCTTCGTGGACACCCCGGGCATCATTGAGAATCGCAAGCAGCAGGAACGAGGTAGGGCGGCAGCTCTAAGCCTCTGGGCCGGTCGGTGAGCAGGCTCTTCCCTGGGGGCGGGCGGGGGAGTGGAGTCCAGTGTGGTCCGAGCCCGGGGGCACATTCCTCCTTGCTGTCACTCACCACGGTGCCTCTCGGGTGTGGCACTCCTGCTCTTCACCCCCGTGGGGACTGATCTGGTTGGGGGTGATCAGGACTTCCCCAGGGGGGACTGGTCTTCTCGGAAGTAGCCCCAGGGGTGCCAGCGGGGGCTGAGCTCTCTGAGAGCCCAGGCTGTCCTGCTCATGAGGGGTCTGGACTGGTTGACCCCAGGCTGATGTACCTGACCTTGGACTAACTTGGTCTGGGTTGAAACTGACCTTCGAGTCTTCCTAGTCCCAGTTCTTCTTTACCAGGCACAGCCTCATCATAGCCCGGCTTTCCAAAGCCCGACTGGTTTTCAAGTGGCAGGGGAGTAGCACTTGGGACCTGCAGGCACCAGGCGAAGCCACAGGCCAGGGAGTCTCGCCTCTGCCTGCAGAGATGAGTCACAACTGAGCTTTTGTAGGGTTAGAGGACCAGATGGTGGGTCTCCATTTATGGTTATAACTACCATTTCGATTTTAACCAGACCCTGTGTTATTAGTAGTAATAATATTATCACTAATAATGATAATAGTAAATTAACCTTTATTGCACTCCTGTTAAGCACCGGATAATTTTATGCATGATTGATTGTTGTGAAAAAAAAAATTCAAGACAGCTATTCCTCGTCTTATTTTAGGAATAAGATGTTAAAGGGATTAAAATACATTGAGCACCTACTCTGTGACTGGCAGTCTCTATCAGTCACTCTCCTGTGCTGGCGGTCACTGCTCTTGTCATTTTGTAGCGAAAATATTAAAGCTTAAGAGCACAGTGTCTGAGGCAAGTCCTCGATTCTCGTCCAGGTGCGACGTTGGGCCCACATCTCTTTCCCCTCAGTAACGCACCCTCTCTTCCACGTATTTCTAATTCCCTGAGCTCTTTCCTTCCGCCTTCGCCAGGGCCCACGTCTTTTTAGACAGTAGAGAAATTTCCGTTTCAGAAAGGTCTTCACTTCCCAGGAGACTCGATGCCGCTGGGGATGAAAACAAGGACGGGGCTGTTCTTGGCTGAAGGGTGACAGGCAGTTCACTCTTTAAGGCTTTGAGAGCCCAGGAACCCCCATGCCATCACGTCCTCTGCCCACAGGGTGACCTGGTGCTGGAAGTCACTGCGGGGTGGGCGGGGGCCCAGGGGCGAGGCTCAGCCTGACCTGTCCCCCCTGTCCCCAAGGCTACCCCTTCAATGATGTGTGCCAGTGGTTCATCGACAGAGCTGACCTCATCTTCGTGGTCTTTGACCCCACCAAGCTGGACGTGGGGCTGGAGCTGGAGATGCTCTTCCGGCAGCTGAAGGGGCGCGAGTCGCAGATAAGGATTATCCTGAATAAGGCGGACAACCTGGCCACGCAGATGCTCATGCGCGTCTACGGCGCCCTCTTCTGGAGCCTGGCCCCGCTCATCAATGTCACCGAGCCCCCACGCGTCTACGTCAGCTCCTTCTGGCCGCAGGACTATAAGGCGGACACCCACCGGGACCTGTTTCTCCAGGAGGAGATCTCCCTGCTGGAGGACCTGAACCAGGTGATCGAGAACAGGCTGGAGAACAAGATCGCCTTCATCCGCCAGCATGCCATCCGGGTCCGCATCCACGCCCTGTTGGTCGACCGCTATCTGCAGACTTACAAGGACAAAATGACTTTCTTCAGTGACGGGGAGCTGGTCTTCAAGGACATAGTGGAAGACCCCGATAAGTTCTACATCTTCAAGACCATCCTGGCAAAGACCAACGTCAGCAAGTTCGACCTCCCCAACCGCGAGGCTTACAAGGACTTTTTCGGCATCAACCCCATCTCCAGCTTCAAGCTCCTTTCCCAGCAGTGTTCCTACATGGGGGGGTGCTTTCTGGAGAAGATCGAGCGGGCCATCACCCAGGAGCTCCCCAGCCTCCTGGGGAGCCTCGGGCTGGGGAAGAACCCCGGTGCTCTCAACTGTGACAAAACAGGGTGCAATGAGACCCCAAAGAACCGCTACAAGAAACACTAGGCCGTTGTGTGGCCGTTGTGCGGCCATTCTTGGGTCCCTGTGGGTGAATGAGCTTGTGTCCTAACTGTCGGAGAAGTCCTGGTTATTAACCCTCTGAGCCACACTGCAGACTGGGGCGCACTGAGGCCACGGGCCGGCGCGGCGGAGGGCGGAGCGCACACTGTGAAGTCCGGCGCGCTGGCCTCCCTCGTTGCTTCGGCGACGGGGTGGTAGTCAGGCCCCCACTGCTCTTCCCAGGTCCTGTCTCGTAGGGACAGACAGCAGCTCAGTTCCAGCGAGAATTGGACTGAGGCGCTCGGAGCAGCTGAGATTCCTTTCTCCCCTCTCAGCTGAGAGAGAAGTCCCTCTGGCTTCTGTCCACACTCTGTCTTCTGTCGGTCTGCAGCCTTCGGTGCCTCCTGATCTCAGGGTGACTGTCACCAGGGGACAGTTTCTTGGGTCAACCTGGGTTTAGAGCTCATCTCCAGGCCCTCTTCCCTGTCTCCCTGACAGGCGGGGGAATGGCTGGGGACCTCAGGACCCAGAGAGAGAGCCAGCCTTTCCGGACTGGGATCCCGACACGCCATCTTGCTGATGTCCTCTTAGCCAGCTGGGCCACTCAGTCCCTTCATTAGCCCCAGACGAGGGCGAGTGTCCAGTGTCTTCAGGTCATTTACATCTTGGCAGTGACTTCAGAGAATGTACCGGAAGGGCTCAGAGGGTTAATTGGTTTGCAGTGTGTCTTTGTCTATTGCATGTCTTGGAAAACTCAGACCCCAAAGGCGGTGGGTTTCAGAGAGGACGGCGGAGACAGACCCCTGTCCTTGGGGACTTCAGGGCGGCCGCCTCTCCCGCTTCTCCGTGGAAATGCTTGGCTGAAGAGGCCTCTTTTCCTTGTCTCCATCTCCGGGGCCGTTCCTTTCCTTTCTTCTCCGCTTCCCGAGGCAACATGTGGAATAAATACTTTTCCAGGTGCCAGGAGCAGTACCAGCCGTGCGCTTGCTAGGCGGCCAGCAGGGCTCAGCACTCAGCTCCGCACCTGAACTTGCTGTTGACCCCTCCTCAAGGGCACCCCAGGAGAGCCAGGACCTTCAGACCCCAGGAGTGTGGATATGTGTGTGTTGTGTCCAAGGGAGACGAGGGTGGGGCAGGTCAGAGGGCACAGAGGAAGAGCTAGAGAGAGCTGCTGGCTGGCAGGCATGGCCCTCAGAGGGCGGGGGGGGGGGGCCGGGGGGCCGAGGGAAGTGGGCCTAGCAGGGTGTGCCCCGGGAGACCTGCCCCCCCAGAGGCTCCTTCAGCTGGAGGGGCAGCCTCCTGAGGGAGCAAGCTGTCCTGGGACAAGGCAGGGCCAGGGCGGCCAGCGTGTGACGTCACCCTGCACCAGAAGGCAAGTGGCAGAAAAGCAGAGAGAGAGGTGGTCCAAGCACGTTGGTGGGTTAGATGGGCCCCAGCCGGAGGTTTGGGAATCACAGGAGGCTGTGGCAGGGCTGCAGGGTCTGGCTTCCAGGACACTGTAAGGACTGAGCCACCCGGGGAGGGAAAGGTGGTGCTAGGGCACCCAAGCCAGCTGCCCTGGGCTTTCCTGTCCCCTGAGCTGCTCCTGGAATCTGTTTTCTCTAAGCAGCCGACCATGGGAGGTCCGTCCTGGTGTGGCCGTCCTTCGGAGAGGCGGGCGGCCTGAGTGGTCTCCCCAGTGGCCCACTGTCCGGGGCCACCTTCTCAGTGGCCATTTCCCTTTGGACTTTCCCTCATCTGCCTTTCTTCCTCCCGTTCCTTGCTCCCTCCCGACTTCCATGTCTCCAGCTGCTCACAGGCTGGTGGATGGAGTTCTAAGCGCCTGTTTTGTGCCCGGCTTTTCCGAGGATTTCAAGACCCTTTGCAGGGTCAGGGGTGACGGGGTGGGGAGTTTAGGACCCAGAGACCCCCCGAGAGGAGTGTCCGTAAGTATTCGTGCCTGAACAGTCACAGATTCTCTCCAAGTGGAGCCTTTCCAGTGTTCCTTCCAGCCGGTGCCATCGGGGAGAAAGCCTCAATAAAGTCCCAATCTGTCTAACACCTCATGCCTTCTCATCTCCAGCCAGCCGGCTTGCTGTCGCCTCCCGTGTCTCAGGGGCCCAGTGAGGTGCACCGGACTGGATTGTCTTCCGCGCGGTTTCTGGCTCGCGGCCACACCGAGGAAGGCACAGAGACCCCCTCGCTCCCCGTCCCGGCGTCCACGCCCCCACCCTGGGGACACGTCCACAGCTGGCTCGCGACGGTGGGCCAGTCTGGAGAGTGCCGTAGGCCTCGCTGCTCGTGCTGGACAGGCTGTGGGTTCGGACTGTGACACATAACCCCCATCACACCATCAGGCACACTTTCCACCTCCCTTAACATCCTCTGTGCTCTGCCTGCTGCACCTGTGAACTAATTTTTACGTGTCTTGGGGGAGATGGAAACGTGTATACTTTGCCATAACCACACCCGCCCGCCTCTCAGTCCCCTCCTGCTTCTAGCTGCGCCCCTCCCTGCCCAGATGACCGCCCTCTGCTGAGTGACAGGGAACCGGCATCTGTGCCCGGCCCTGTCCCAGGAGGTCCCCGAGTCTTCCGTCCCCGGAGGGCAGGGAGGCAGCCGCCCTGTGGTGGTCCGGTCTCTGCGGACCCCTCTGAAGAGGCTGGCACATCCCAGACTCCGGTCCACTTCCGAGCAGAGCTCCTTCAATGCTGCACCTGTTCCTCTGGGGGTCACACGAGGCTGTCACACCAGCTGGGTCCTGGGGAGGAGGGGGTTTGAGAACAACTGCAAGGGGAGCGTGAGACCTAAAAACTGCCACTGGTGGGGCTTCCTGCCCAGGTTTCCCTAGCGTGGGAGGCGCCGATCTTGGGGTGAAGAGCTGAGCGAGGCTGTGTCCCCGCTCTCCTCCTCACGCTGGGGTCTACAGCCTGTCTGAGCAGCCTGACCCACCCCAGGCCACCTCTGCTCCCCAGGGCTGCAGCCTCTCCCCCAGAAGCAGGGATGCGGGACTTTCCCCCAGGAACAGGGAGGGTGGGTGAGGCGTGTCTGAAGACAAGAACACCCCAGAGCCTGCTGGAGTGGCCAAGGGGTGGTGCTGTGTCACAAGCTTGAGACGACAGGGACACAGAAAGGGACAAGGAGGGAGTGTGGCCAGGACCACTCTGAACGCTGACTGACTGTGGGAGCGGCAGCGCCCCTGAGGGTGGGGCCGTTACACGTGGTTGCCTGTATTAAGGGGCAGGCAGACATCTCTGTGTGGGGAAACGGGTCGCATGTGAGTTTTTGTGGCAAACAGTGTTCAAGTGTCCAGCACGGTACCTGCTACAAAGGACCCACGTCTGTGCCGTCAGCGGCGTGAAGAGTAAGTGCTCGGCGGGGGGGTCACGATGGCATCGGCTGTGGGGGGCCCGGGAGCAGGTGTGCCAGGCTGGTAGGCGGGTGCAGCGGGGAAGACGTCACTGTGTGACGAGTGTGGAGCACGTGTGCAGACAGATGCGTGAGGGGGGGGAACCAGACGACTGACCCCGCGTGGAGATGGAGGTCGGCCATGGGCAGGGCAGGCCGTCTGGGTCCTGGAGGGGTCATATCCTAGCCCCCGCGTGGAGGCCAGAGTCTGAGCCTTGGAAAACTCCCAACAGCTGGCCTCTTTCATGCCAATCCCACCCTCTGAGATGTTAGACTTAAGCTTTTCCTTTTCCAGGCAAGTGTTACCTTTTCTTTATAAAACCATAAAGGTCGGGCGCATGCTGGTGGCCTAGCGGTCTAGTACACCCTGGGTGCAGTCCCACATGCATCCCAAGGTCCTGGGTTCAAGACCCGGGGCTGTGGGGGCAAGCCAATGTGAGCAACGAAATCAAAATAAATGAAGTGCTTAAAATTATAATAAAAAAATAAAACCATAAAGGTAATCAAAAAAGGCATGAACAAATTAAAGAACCGACGTGAGGTTGCCAGCGGTGAGCTGTGTTCAGCAGGCCGAGGAGGTTCCTGGGCCGACCTCTCGTGGGAAGGGTTAGCCGCACGCGGAAACAAGCGCGTCCTGGCCTCTGGGCCCTGGGACCATGTTCTCTGTCCCCCCTGCAATGTGGGGACCCAAGATCCAAGGGACCTCCTCTGCCAGAGAGGGCCAGCGCTGCACCTGTAGACAATGCCACCTGACAGTAGTTAGAGCCGTGTGCCAGGCCGCACCCTTTGTGTCACTTAACCCCCCAGTAACCCCACACGGTTCAGCCCTTCTGTGCAGAAAATGGCACGGACTCAAATCTGTCGCTTGTGACCATCCTGGTTCTTCTGCTGACCAGCTGAGCAGCCAAGGGGAGTGACTACACGTCTCTGTAGCTTCCTCGCCTGTAAAACGCTTGGAATAACACGGTCCACAGACAGCAGTGACGGAATGGTTGACTCTCGCTGTTCATGCTTGATGATCAGTGGCCCAGAGTACGTGTCAGCAGGAGGCCCTGATGGTCAGGCCAGGTTACTCACCAAGGTTATGTGAAGTGACACTGGTTTTTCTAATAGCACGGACTCTCCCTCCTTTTCATAAACGGGGCAAAATTCCTTTTTTTTTTTTTTTTTTTTAAAACACCCAAAAGTAATTTTCATTAGAAAATGTACTGAGGGTTATTGCCTGAGCAATAAAAATGATCACCCTTAACTCCATTTCACATTTGACCCTCACCCTAACCCTTTTAGGGAGTAGAAGGGGCAGGGAAACTCACTGCCCCTAAATACAAATCCAACACAGGGAAACTCCATCTCCAAACTTCACTCGGTTAGCACAGGACAAACTGAAGGAAAAGGCCACTTTCCTACCCATCCCACTACTCGCTAGGAATTTCTGTCATATTGATTTGTGTTCATCTGAATACTGTGCTAAGTTGTGCGCAGTATATTTTTCTGACACTAAAAAGTGATTTTATATGTTGCACAATTGTTGGCTGTATTTCCATCTTCTCTAAACTTCTGGACTTTTTCTCACCCACAACTTCACAAGACTTGGAACTTCTACACAATTCTCTGGGCACAGTCTCTGTCTAGGGGAGCTAGCGATCAAGTCAGGGATCCAAACTCAGGGACAAAGCAACCACTTTCCAAATCCTAAATCGGGACCCATAATGCGGCATTGAATTTTCTTTATTTGCAAATGTAACGACTGGAAAATCGTAACGACTGGAAAATCCTGACAACTGGATACAGACTTGGATTAATCCGCACCTGACAACTGGATACAGACTTGGATTAATCCGCACTTTCAGCGAGTTACCTTGGCTGGGAGAATCCACGTACTGCGTCAGGCCTCCCCTGAGAACAGACGGGGCTGCCAGCTTGGGTCCGAGCGGAGTCCCAGCTCCCTGGGGGGCGGCTTTGGGCGTCTGCGGCAGGGGCGGCTCAGGGGGATGGGGCCCAGACCCAGAGAGGGGAGGCCTGTGGCCGGTGGGGAATCAGGGCGAGCCGGGGGGAGTTCGGGAAAACGAATAGGAGCCCGGGCTCAGAGCGCCGCAGTCTCTGCGCAGCCGGGCGCCCAGGGCGCTGGGGCGGAGGGGGGGCGCCGGGCACCCAGGAAGCTCTGTGGGGCAGCGGCCCCCGGACCCGCGCCCGCCGGCTGCCCGACCCCTGGAGCTGCGCCCCGCGAGGAGGGCGAGGCGGCGGGAGGATGCCCACCGGTCCGCCAGCCGGACCAAGGCAGCGGTCGGTGGGGCCCGGTGCCATCTGCCCCGCGCCTGCGCACAAGCCCGCGTCCGCCCCGGCCCCGCCCCCGGCCGCGCGCCCCCGAAGCCCGCGCGGGTCCGCGCAGGCGCAGGCGCGCGGGGCACTTCCCGAGAGCGCGCCGGCGGAGCCGGGGGCGGGCGGTGACTCAGCGCCGGGGCCAGAGCGCCCTGCGGCCGGCGAGCGGGTGCCCCGCCAGTGTCGCCGTGGCTGGGACGGGAAGGGCCTAGAACGTGCGCCTAGGTGCGGAGGTGAGGCGCAGACCGCGGCGGGGACGCGGGAGCGCCAGGCCCCACGTGCTGCGGGCGGTAACCCCCGTCCTTGCCGCCTGCGGCCGCCTCCGGTAAAACCCGGCGGAGCCTTTCGAGGCTGTCGGGAGAGTCGGGGGCGTTGCAGTCCCGCGCGCCCTCTCTTCCTCCCACCGCAGAACGCACACCCAGGCCCGCCGGGCCGCCGCCCCACTCCGGGGTCCGCGAGGGCGGGGCGACGCGCCTAGGGCCCCAGAAACTCCAGGCGGAGGGACAGACCGGGGTGGTCTCATCAGTGTCCTGCGGCTCCTGGGTTCCTCGGTCACTCATTTCAGGAGCCAGACTGGACATCAGAGAGTGTATCTCAGCGGGGTCCTTCGCCTGTGGAAGTAGCCCGGGCAGGGGTCTCCCCGCTGGCCTGGGGGGTCCCCGCCTCCTGGCGTTTTCCAAGGCGGAGCCTCATCCCCTTTGCTGCCGGGTGGACAAGGCTCAGGCGCCTGCCCTGCCTGCACCCGGGGCGCGCACACACCCCAACTCGCTCGGAAGGAGCCCTGTGGCTAAACCCTACTGGCCAGTAGGTAGGAAAGGAGGGGGAATTGATTTTGTTGGGTTTTCCTGGTTGTTGCCTTCGCCTGGAGATCACTGCGGCATCTGGTACCCTGGGAGGAAGAGGACAGTCATTGGACAGGCATGAGCTGATTCCTGGGAAAGCTGGTAACGCCAGCGGGCGAGGAAGCCTGGTTTCATAGGTGCAGCCCTTTCCCGGGTCTGGCTTCACAGGACACCTGCAGTGGCAGGGAGTGTAGCTGACCCACCCATCCTTTCTGCAGAGGAGGAAGCCGAGCTGCCTAGGAGAGGAGGGACCCGCTCAGGTCAATGTGGGACTTGCATTCCCATCTCCCGATTGCTAGGCCTGTTTGCCATCTCCCATCCACGTCTGTTGGGGCCAGCAGAAAGCAGATGGCATGTGTCATCTGGGTAACTTGAGGTGAGGTGTAGGGAGACAACTCTGACAGTGAAGTAGTCTCAGGCTAGTAATGGTGGGGTCTTGCCATCTCTACGCCTGGAGGCAGAGACACTGCTGGAGGGTTCTTGCTAGAGCCGGGACTTTGGATCCGGTGGTGGGATGGGAGAAAAATCCCATCTTCACTTTCTCTCCCGCCCTTCGATGGGTCCAAACCCAGTGGGGAGTCAGAGGCAAAGGGATCTTGTAGCGGTTCACACAGGCCCCTTCTGGGACACAGCTCAGGATGGAAAGGGACACAGGATGTTCCGGGAGGGGCAGGTGAGAGCCAGCACGTCGAGGCTGTCCCGCTGGGGTAGAGCGCAGGCGTAAAGCGCGGGCACCTCTGGAGCGCTCCCTGCGTGCCGGCCCCTCCGCTGTCTCGCTGCCTCCCGTGAACCTGTTTGCCCTGCTGGGCAGACAAGAAGCTGACTGGTGAGACACCTGGAGGGATGGCGTGGCTGGCACCCAGGCGGACACCTGTCTCCCGAGCGCTCCGCTGTACGGTCCTTTGTGCACGTGTGTGGTCAGTGAGCGAGGAGCAGGCCAAGACGAGGTGAGACGGTGTCCTCATGGTCGCCTTCGCCTTCGAGTCCCTGCGGTTGGAACCCCCTGCTCCTTTGCTGATGAGTCTCCTCCAGCGGGAAGACCATCTCCCCTGATTCTGGACGGCAGCGTCCCTCCATCCCCTGCAGCCCGGCTCACGGACCTCCTCCCCGCTGTGCGCTCCACACTCACTGGCTTCGGGAGCCCCCGAAGGACTTACAACATGGTGCCACTGTTCACCGTCGTTTGGACATGCAGCCTGACGTCACGGTTGGGGGCAGGGCTGTGTGTTGAGAGTATTTGTGTCTCTCCTGGTCCTGGCAGAGACCGACACAGTGGCCAGTGAGTGCATGCAGCGGGGGCCTCTGGCGCGAAGCCCGTCCCTCAGCATTGCGTGCTGACGCGACTTAAGCCAGGATCATGAGAAGCTGTGTCCCTGTGAGTTGGGCTGGGGGCAGGGTACCTGTGCTTTTCTGGAGGACCCCTGAACTGGGAGCTGAGAGCAGGCTCCTGGGGGGACCCCCCGTGTGTCTGTGCGGGGCCCAGGGAGTGGTGAGCTGTGTCCCTGGGCCTTTATCATGGGATGCAGCTTTTCTGGTGCCGTCTGCGCTCCTCAATGTTTGCGCTGCTGGCTACGCTGTCACATGTCCTGCTTTAAACGGGACAATACTGGTGGATTTCATATTTCCCGACCAATCTTTCCCTTTTTTAATAAACCAGGACGGTCTGTAACAGGGCAGCAGGGGCGGTCGAGTTGCCCTGGGCCCGTCTGTTGACAGGACAAAGCCCTGTCCCGTTTTTGTCTCCAGGAAATGTGGTCAGTTGCCCGACTGACAAAGGCCACCAGCCTGCTCTTACCCCCAGGGGTGGGGGTGACCTCTGTCAGAGCGGCAGGCCGCTGACCCACCCTGGGACCGGAGTGGCCCAGGTCACTGTCTTCCATATCATCCAAGGCAGACAGATGCCGGCCCTTTAGCGGAAGACGAGTGTGGGCTGGGATGACTCACGTGTTCTGTCGCCGCCTACAGCGTGGGTCAAAGCTCTTCGGAATCACAACACTTCCAGGGAGAGGCCCAGAGGCTCACCTTACAGAAAGCAACTTGGGTGTCTCCTTCTGCGGATGTCCATCGTCATCCCGGCGTCTAAAAGTTCAGGCCCACAGGGCACCGTCCACCCAGGTGGCCCTGGAAGGCAGGTAGACAGGAGGGACAGCCAGATCTGAAGCAGACTCTGCCGGGAGCTCACCGTGAGTCCACAAACAGAGAGCTTCGTTCTCTACGTAAAACAGAAAGCAATTTTATTTATTTAAAAATTGTATTCTTTTTTTAAAAAGGAAGGGCAGACAGGAATGAAGGTGAGTAGGCAGGCAGGGAAAGAGAGAAGAAGCGCTTTATTTTATTTTATTTTTCAAGGAAAGGTGTAGACAGGTGAGCGGGCAGGCAGGCAGAAAGAGAGAGGAGAGAGAAGTGTTTTTGTTTTAGTTCTATTTTAGTTGTTCACACTGTTGTTTTCCCTCTGGACCCAGGAATTGAACCCAAGGGTGTGCGGCCTGTGTCCCTCAGAGGCGATTGGCTCAAGTGCTGCTCCGCTGGGCGCACCATGCTTTATTTTAGTTGTTTACCTGGGTTGTGCCCCCAGCTCTGGGATGTGAACTCGGGCCCTTGGGATGTATGAGGACTACGTCCCCCTGAGGCCATGGGACTCACCCGCTGGACCGCCAGGGTGTGCACAAAGTAGTTTTTAAACCACTTGCTCCTGTGCCGACTAAGGAGGGTCTGAGACGTCAAAACCTATCCCTTTCCCTCACGGTCACTCGGTCTCTTTCCATCCGTACAAGTCCAGGTAAGAAAGTCCAAATGAGGGGTTGGGCAGCCGCAGAGAAATGAGCTCATCTTTCCTTCAGGGAGTGAACCAGCCAGGGCAGAGCCACAGCCCCTAGACCTGGCCCCTGAAATGGAATCAGTGGACTGGGGAGGCGCAGGCTCGGGCTCACGGGTCCAGCTGCGTCACAGGCCATGCAGACTTGAACCTGATCCCGAGGGGAAACTGAACCGCTGTGATGCTTCAGGGTGAGACGGGCTCAGATCCGTGTCGTGGGAGGGTCAGTGCAGCAGCAGGAGGGTCAGCGATGAAGACAGACCCTGGGTGGAGGAGGGCTAGACCCCGCAGGAAAGAACGTTTGAAGACCTCAGCGGTGGGGTTAGAGAAGAGAGCTGATCCCTGAAACTAGAGTTTCGGGTCCTGAACTCCCTGGGTCTTTCCTCCTTGTCCTGCCTGATCCTCGGTTATTACCTTGATCCTGGGGCCTGTGGCCCATGTGAGCTTGAACTTCTCTGAGCCCCGTTTGCTGCTCTGCCTGCCGACACTTCCCTGAGACCCCCGCTCCTTGCAGACCCCCAGGTCTCTGCCTCGGGTCCCCCCCACTCCATCTCGGCCCCTCTGCTCTCTGCTCCGACGCTTGGCGTTGGACCATGGGACCATGACAGCTGTGCCATCCTTCCCCTTAAGAGTCTCCTCGGAGGCTGTTGACAAGCTGAAGGGACCTTGGGACCTTGTCTGAGACGGAGCAGGAGGTGAAATTCAGGGCGGCTCCACATCGTGACCCTGCGCACCTGAGCCTCTTGATTGAAATTTCACTCAGTTCTATGAGATGCTTCCCGAAACCAGAAGGAGTGTCTTCTCCTAAGCCCTCTGCTGTTACCCCGAGCCAGGAGGACAGGCACTGCCCCTTCCTGCTCTGCTTGTTGGTGAAGCCGGCACCTCATGATTCCTGGGCCCACAGACGTTAGCAGGTGATCAATGGAGAGGTTGTTGGCTGGTACATGTGCCAGCCTGTGCTGCTGGGTCTCTGCTTCTCAAGGAGGCCAGAGACAGGTATTTCAGTCTTCCCGGGAAAGCAAGCCCCACAGCAGAACCATCGAGAGGACAGACTAAAGCTTGGTGACTGGCTCACCCTGGTGGAGCAGCTGTTGGGTCAGTCACCTCCAAAGGAGCACAGCCCATAGACCCCTGGGTTCGTGTCCCAGGTCCTGCGGGGAACAACAAGTGTGAACAACTAAATGGAAATATAATAAGAGTGCTACCTCCTCTCTCTCTCCTGCTGCCCGCTGGCCTTCCTTCCTGCCTGCACCTTTAAAGAAAACAAAGCTTGGTGGCGTCTGAGGAAGGAGAGGCAGATGCTCTCAGCTCTCAGGTCCCCTCAGGCTGTGGCAGGAGCCTGAACTGCGGTCCCACTGGATTCCTGACAGCCTCAGGACGAGGTGACACCAAGCAGGTGCTCTGCTGTCCAGTCTGTGGCTCCGCCTGCTTCACAGGTTCCCACCAGCCCCTCAGACGGCCTCCCCCCACTGGACAGACTTCTCCAGGCTCCCCGGGGCCCAGTCCAAATGCCTGCGTTCGCGCAGATGCTTCCCTTCATGCCAGAGGAGCGTGAGCCTCTCCAGCTCTTTGCTTATGGCCCTGGTGCCGCTGACTTCACGGTGTCATGTGTGCGTCTTCCACAGTCCCACTGGACCGAGAACTTCTCATCAGCAGGACTGTGCGGGGCTCACTCCGCTCACTCACAGGACTAGCCTGGAGTGTGCCCTGCTTGGAAAACGCCGGGACACCGCAGCCATTTGGCCGACTGCCCTCCCTGCGCGGGTTCTATGAATGTCCCCCTAAAACTGGGAAGCGACCAGCTTCTGGCGGGGACTCAGTGAGGGGAAAAGTCATGTCAGTAGGACCCAAGGATAATCACTCTTCCTCTTCATCTTGACCCTTGGGACCCAAAGGTCAGAAGTTGGGTACAGAAGGGGCCCCGGTTGTGGCTACTTCTGGGGTCGGGAGAGCCAAGCTTGGGGCCTCTACCTGCTCTGACGCCCTGACACCCCGACGGGATTGTTCGGTGCGCCTCCTGAGAGCGGAAATTTATGAGCGCGTCAAAAAGTACAAAGTGTTTTCTAGAATATTCTGCCTGCTATTTTCCTCTCCCAGTTCCTTCCTCTCTTTCACTTTCTCTAAAGAAAGGTCTGAAATTTCCTGCTGTGGAGGCCGCCGGCAGGAACTTAGCCAATACCCAGTCGAGGTCCTGTTTAGACCCAAAATGGATGCAGGGAGAGTGGGGTGAGCATGGCTTGGGGGCCACCTTGGTGGCCAGGAGTGGGTCTCTTGATTCTCCAAGCCTGTGTCCTCCCCGGGGCAGGTGAAAAGTCCTGACACCGCCCTCCTCCCGGGGCCACTTGAGCCAATGAGGGCACAGGCCGCGTGCACCGTGAAGTCTGTGGGTTTGCTTTTACTCTGTGCCTGAGGCGCCTCACTCCAGACAGTGACATCCTGCGCCCGCTGTTGGAGGGTGGGGTGCAGGAGACAGGCCCAGAGTCACGGGAGCAGAGGAGCCTCCAGAAGGGAACCCCGCCTGCCCGTGGCCTTCCTGTCGGGGACCTGACCTGAAGGACCGTGGAACCGTCCCCACCTCTGCCAGGACCCCGCGTTCCCGGGTCATGGGTGGGACCTGCCCAGACAGTGAGGGGAGGTTCAGGTCACGCATTTTCTGAGACCTCTCATCATCCTCATTCTCACTTCCTTTGTGTCTATACTTTCCAGTCGTAGATAAACATGAAGAAACCAGACTGTGATTCAGAGCGCGGGGAGCCAGCCTGTGCTTGGACATGTGACCGTGTTCGTGAAAAGCGCAGCTTCAGGAATGGGGTACGCGTGTGGGGGCGCCCCGTTCACCCCGGGAGGCCCCGTGTGCCTGGGCTGATGGAGGTGGGTGTGGGATCCCTTCAAGGGTCCCGCAGGTCATGGAGCTGCAAGAAAATGGCTCAGTCCACGACTCTGAGTGTTTCTCTGTTGCAGGCTTGGCCCCATGCTGGGGGCCGGGGAAGAGAAGGGTCAGGCCGGGCGTCTGTGCTGGAAGTTCGCAGACGGAGTTGAGAAGGCAGGAGGCCTGTGGAGGAGCAGGGTCCCACGGCGGGAGGGGCTGACTGGTGGGGAGGTTGCCAGGTTTCCAGAGGAGTGAGGATGCGAGGACAGTCACTGACGCCCCCACCCCGGCTGCTTTCCCTTTCTGGCCCCAGTCAGAAGATTTTAGAGAGGAAGACAGGCAGGCAGGAAAGAGAGCGAGAGCAGGGAGAGGCTTTTTTTTTTTTTTTTTAAAATAATTGCAAGTCACTTTGTTTCACAAGTTAAATAAACTGGGGTGGAGGTCCCCATTCCTCAGGTCTGGCAGCACACCCTGCCCTCCACCACATCGCCCAGTGGCCGGAAGAAGCGTTTTCTTAAAAACCTGTTTCACTTTGGGTTTTCACCGTCTCGCCTGTCAGGAGCCGGGGTCCCCGGGCGTTACTGGGTCTGCACAGCAGCGTCTCGGTGGCCTGAGCCACAGGCGCCTCTGTTGTGTCAAGTTTTTATGCTGCAAATGACCAGAAACCCAGCAGCTGAGCCCAGCAGCCTTTCCTGCTCACAGGTCTCTCGCTGGGAAGCGCGTGCAGACGCAGGGCCAGCGGCGGGGTCGTGCGTGGCCCCCAGGCGGCCCTCACACCCTTGTACGCGCCCACCTCTGCCATCTGATGGGGCCTCAGTCCCCTCGTGGTCTGAATACCTGACCTCCTCTTCTGTTTCCCGCTGCAGAAGAGCCCTGTGCCTTAGAAGACCCACCTGGGCAGCCTCCTGATTAGCTCAGAGTCAACCGATTAGGGACCTTAAAGACACCGGCAAATCCCCTTTGCCCCGTACTTGAGTGTTTATTAGTTTTGAAAGCACACTCTGTGAAAGACATTTCTTGAAAAGGGTGTAGGCTGCTGCTGTCCATGTTTAGCTGTGTAGTGGAAAGAATCACATTTTATTTTTAAAAGGAATGGAAGTAGGTTCTTCTGTGTGTCATAAGAAAGGCGCCCCTGGGGCTCAGGCAGTCGAGACAGTGGCGTGTGGACCATGGAAAGTCCAAGGACCCTGGTAGGGGACCTGGGGCCGGGGTGAGCTCTAGTGGCGCAGTGGTCAGGTCAGCTGCCTCCGAGGGAGCGAAGGCCACACTCCCCTGGGTTTGAGTCCTGGGTCGGGGGCGTGGGGGGCGGACAACCAGCGTGAACAACTAAATAAAAATAAAAAGTGCTTCTTCCTCCTCTCTTCCTGCCTGCCGACTCACCTTCATTCCTGCTGCACGTTTCCCGTAAAAAACAAAACAGAGCAATAATGAACTAGTAAAGCTCTTTCTTCCTCTTCTTTGTTCCCTCTTCCCTTAAATGCTTCTTCCTCCCCTCCCTCCCTCCCTCTTTTCTCCTTCTCTCCTTCCTTCAAGAGAAAGTCACCTCTGGCCTAAGCCTTTGATATCAGTCATGAGATTTTTTTGGTTTTGATTGTAAAATAAAATTTACTGTTTTAAGTGTACCTTCAGCAGTGCTAGGTACATTCATACTGTGAGGTGACACCACCCTCCTCTCCAGAATTCTTCTCATTTTGCAAAACGGAGCCTCCGTCCCCATTAAACAAGCCGGGTTACAGCCCCCCGAGCCTCTGGGGGCCGCTGTCTTCTCTGGCTCTGAGCTGGTCTAATCTGAGTTCCTCATGTAAGTGGCATCATACAACCTATTTGTCTTTTGGTCTCCGGCTTATTACACTTAGCACAATGTCCTCTAGATTAATTCACATTGTTTCACGTATCAGTTTCCTTCCTTACGAAGGCTGAATTATAATATCATATAATACGAGGCTGAATTATAGTAGCCCACGGTGTATGTACAGTCTCACGCCTGCATGCTGCCCTTGCCTCGGTTAACGGGCACTTGTCGCTTCTTCCTTTGGCTGCTGCAAAGAACAACGTGTGAGCCAGGTGTGCAGACAGCATTCGGGGACTCCTTTCAGTTCTCTGGGGCGTGAAAGTGAAGTGGCTCAGGATTCCACCCTTAATCTTTGAGGACCTGTTGGACTCTCCCGCAGTGGCTGCACCATTTTACTTTTCCCGGCAGCAATGTGCAAGAATTCCAGCTACTCCGCGTTGCTGACAGCATGGTCATTCTCTGCGGGTGGCTTTGTCTGTTTGACCTCAGCCG
Organism: Solenodon paradoxus; assembly: GCA_004363575.1. Lineage (NCBI taxonomy): Eukaryota > Metazoa > Chordata > Mammalia > Eulipotyphla > Solenodontidae > Solenodon > Solenodon paradoxus. The sequence continues at coordinate 120,262 of RJWH01003165.1, read as the reverse complement.
TCCTAGCGAGTGAGGCGGTAATTCCGTGTGACTTTGGTTTGCATGCCCCGATGATGCCGATGCCGAACCGTTTCCTGTGTGTGTTGGCCGTTTGCAGGCGCATCGTGAGATCTGGTGAAGACCCGGTGTGTCTCTGCCCCGTGGAGACAGGAACTACACAGGGAGGAGTAAGTCAGCCTGGCTGCCTCTGAGGTCCATCCCTGCCCAGATTTGTGAGACCGGCTGAGATGGGTGGGTCTCATTGCCCAAGTCGTGTTGCCTGGGACCTTAAAAAATGACCCCCTCTCCCATGACTAAGGTACCCAGCCGCCTTCCATCGTCTGTGGTCCCTCCAGTCACAACTTTAGTTCGGCCTCTTTGTCGTGAGTCAAATGGAAGCTACCTTTGGAGGGTCCGAGAGTCAACTATGGCTTTGGAGAGTTGGGTTAGAAGAAGCCTCAAGTGGTGGCCAGCCCTGCATAGGACACAGGGCCTGAGGCTGGTCTCCAGTCGGCCTGGAGCCCTCGCTAGTCCCTGGGCTTTCTCAGACTCGCCTGTGCATGAAGAACTTTCTGGGGACCCCGTGGTCACTCTGGAGGGGTGCCCTCCTGCAGTTTGCTTCTTGGTAAGGAACATCAATGACTCAGGAAGCCAGAGGAAAGCTGCTGAGTATTCTAAGGTTGAAGGTGCTAGAGACACATTTTGATGTCAAGGGCTGTCAGACCCTTGATTCCAGCCGTGATGCCTTTGTAGGTCTTGGCTGTGAGCAGAGCAGAATGTCACCTCCAGCCGTTATCCTTTTTCAAACGAGGAAACAGATCCGAGAGAGGAAGTGGCCTGGGGACCTGGCTGTCAGCGGGAGGACCACGCTCCTGGCTCTGCCCACGCATGTTCCCCTCGGGCTCCGAGTCCCTCTCGGGGGGCCTGTCCCCAGAGCTGCCAGTGTGCAGCCCCCACGCATTGCTCCGGGGCTCTCTTTGGAGTGGGGTTCTTGCCTGGCTGGTTTTCTGCCTCCGCTCAGCACCCCGCAGCACCATCTGGAAGAGTATTTGCCGAGGCAGGTTCTCAGAGCTCTGTCGTCCCCCCCGCATCCCGAGAAGGCCCACACTAGTGCAGACCACGTACAGCCAGTCCTGCTGTGAGTTATTTCTGAGCACTCGGGGAGGAAAACATGCTGTCTCTCAGACTTCGGTCTTCGCACTTAAGTAGCAGTTCTTGCCCTGGGGCTCAGGGCAGTCCCTCAGGCCCTCTGACTCGTGTGGGGGGCCGTCTGGGGCTGAAAGGGGTGAGAACCCGAGCCGAGCCGGAGGGGCCAGTCGGTGCCCTTGGCCCCTCCTCCAGGCCCACGCCTCTGAGCTCAGGAGCCTCCAAGCCGAAGAATCAGCCGTCCTCTCCTCTCCCATCCACCGCCCTCTCCTCCTCCATCTTGTCCCTCCCCGTCCGGTCTTCTTCCTCTTCTCACCTCCAGACTTTCTCACCCTGTTCCCAGACCTCATCCAGTTCCTTTCCATGTCCCACCACAGTAACCACGGGGCTGTTCCCTGTTCCCGGTCAGCCGAGAGGACGACCCAGCTGCTGCTTGGTGACCTGGTGACATCAGCACTCGGGTGACTCAGGCCGGATGGTGGCCAGGCTACTCTGGGCAGCATCCTTGTTCTTCCTTTGCTACTGGAGGTAACTAATCAGGGAGACGTGTATCAGATGCAGGGAAGCAGGCCCTCGAGCTCTGCGTGTAGCAGCAATGGGGCGAGGAGGGGGCTGTCCCGGGGCGCTGTCTCTTGGGAGAAGCAGTGTCAGAGCCGTTTAGCCCCAGACCTCCCTGCTGGGGCAGCTTTACCCCGGGTGCTGTTGCTTGCAGTTGGGGGTTCGGTTGTGCCTGGAACCCTCTCCCGTCTTTGCGAGCTGTCCTGTAGACACTGGCCCTCTTGTCGGGCTCATGTGCCCCTGCAAGCGGCTATGATGCTGTGCTTTCCACCTCGTTTCAGGCCTCCGGGCCTGTTCTGGCCACACTCTGTCCACCATCATTCCCCAAGTGGCCGAGTCCCCCCTGGTGACAGCAGCTCCATCTGCCTGCACGGCGTCCTCCCTGCTCTGCTCACTAAGACCCGCTCCCTGCTGGAACCTTCCCTCCTCTGGGAGACGGACCTGTTAACTCTCCCCTGTGCACCTGCTTTCTCCCTCACCTTCTTCCCTCAGCGCACTTACCACTGTGAGTGGTGGCACACTGGCGACACGCTCATGTCCCCCAGGTTCTGAACTGGCCGAGGACAGGGATATCGGTTTGCACTGCAGCCCGAGCTCCATCCCGTCTTGTGCTGAGTGAGTGGATGAGCGGGTGGGCGGGGAAGCCGTCCGCCAGCTGAGCATCCCAGCCCTTGAGGGAGAACCCAGTGACTTCACTGCAGGCGGGGAGTGCGGCGTGGCCGCTGTGAGACGTTGCCCTTGGCAGGTCAAAATTGCGCCCGTTCGTTGTCTTAGAGGTCAGTGTCTGAAATGAGCCCAGGGGGCTGCGGCTGAGCTGTCTGCAGGCCTGGACTCCTTCAGAAGCTTCGGAGGAGAATCTGTTTTCTTTCTTCTTCAGCTTCTAAAGTCCCGTGTGCCTTGGCTGGTGGTGGCCCTGCTTCTGTCACCTCTCCTATCACTCTGACTCTCCTCGCCCCCCTGTAAGGTCTCTTGTGATCACCTGAGGGTCACCTGGGTAAGCCAGGATCGAGGTCTCCACAGAATCAGATCTGCACACGAGGTAATACATATTCAGCGTTCTGGGGATCAGGATGTGGGCATCTTTGGGGGAGGGGTCACGGTTCATCCTCCCCCAAGCAGGAAGCCTGACACCAGCCTGTTGGACATGTCCGAGTTCCTCCCTCATTCACACCCAGGGCAGCCGCCTCCAGGAAGTCCTCCCTGACTTCACTTTCCCACCAACTGGACACTCCACAGGTGTGGCTCCTGCTGCGGCCCTGGGCAGCTAGCTCTCGTCAGGGGCACCAGCTCTTCTGTGGCCTTTCCACGTGTCCGCCTCTGTGACGTGACTCCGAGAGCCTTCCTTCTCTCTCTCCCTTCCCTTCAAAAAGGGCCGTTGGAGCCCACTTGTCATCCCTCTTCTGCCAAGAACCACACCCCCAACACTCTCCAGCAGAGAAGTTCGATTGGCAGAACCCACTGCTACCGCGACCATCGTGCTTCCCGGTTCTTTGTTTGCAGGTTCGTGTAGGCCCCAGACGAGGGGCCATGCCTTCCCGGACAACCAGCGCATCCCGCTCAGGGCCGGAGCTCGTGTGAGCTTCTCGCTTGGGGAAGGCTCCTGCCCTCCGCGCATGAAGTTTGAGCTTTTTCCATCTTGCGCTGGCCATGGTTTGTGCCTTTTTATTTTTCTGAGCAGCATAACTTTATGACAGTTAATCTATCTTCTTTTTTAAGCAAAGGTGCAGGCAGGAGCGAAGGTGAGCAGGCAGGAAGAGAGAGGAGGAAGAGGCACTTTATTTTTTTTTCAGTTGTTCACACTGGTGGTTTCCTTCCTCGGCCCGGCACTCAAACCCTGGGGGTCTGTGGCCTGCACTCCTCTGAGGCGGCTGACTTAACCACTGCTCCTTCAGGGCATGCCCGTTTCTGTTTTCTCTGATGGACGTCCACTTCCAGGTTCGGCCACTGTGAGTAGAGCTGACATGGGAGTGCTTGTCCACGCGCTCGTGAGCATGCATTTAGATTCTTCCTAAGTAAATACTAGAGATGAATCGCTGGGTCACGGCTTATTCCAGTGTCCGGAGAAAGCAGCAGAGCTTCCCCTAGGGCACCTTGTTCTGTGTGTCCACCAACAACAGATGAGCGTTCTTTCCCTCCACATCTTCACGCCGGCTTGGTGGCAGCTGTCTGGCTGGTGTGTGAGGACGTTTGATGGAACCAGTTTATGAATGGGTTTGATTAGTGCCAGTGTGTACTTGCTCGGATGTATTTGCCTCCTTCAATGTCATGAAGAATTTCTCCCATGTTTTCTTTCATGTCCCTGTAGGACCCATCGCAATTGAATTTTTGATACTTTCAGGAGTTGTGGTTTATTTTCTTTATGGATAGACAATGAAAAATCTTTCGCCACTGAATGATTGTGGCTCCTTTGTTGAAATCAACTGGTCATATACATGAAGCTCTATTCCAGTACTGTGTTCGCATCTGTCGGTCTGTTTCTGTGCCCACTGCTTGTACCAAATCGGTTTGAACACTGCTGTTTACGGAAAGTCCTCAGATCAGCTAATGTAAGTCCACCAAACTTGTTCTTCAAGATTATTTTGACTATTCTAGGTGCTTTTCATTTTGACTTAAATTTTAGAATCTGCATGTCAATTTCTAAAAAAAAAAAAAAAAAAAAAATCCTTCTTGGTGCGCCCTTGTGGCTCAGGCAGCTGAGACGATTGGGGTGTGGACCATGTACAGCCCAAGGACATGGCTTTGTGACCTGTGGCAGTGGATGGGGGAAGCCAAAATAATAAACATATAAAAATGCTTGTTTCTTACCCTTCTTCCTTCCTCCTTCCTTCTCTCTCTCAGAGGTGCAGGCAGGAATGAAGGTGAGCAGAAGCAGGCAAGAGGAAAGATGAGGAAGAAGCATTTTTATCTCTTTTTTTCAGTTGTTCATCTCGGCTGTCTCCACTGGCCCTGAGATGTGAACCTGAGACCTTGGGATGTGTGTCAACTATGCCCAACCTCTGCTCCAGCAGACCACACTCTTCTCTTAAACAAAAAATACCTTCTGAAATTCCGATGGGATCACAGTGACTGTTGAGATCGGTTTGGGGAGAACTGACGTAACGCTCTGGAGCCATCTGACCGTGAGCACAGTCACAGCATGTCTCTCCATCTCTCGGCGGCGGCCGGTGGCCCGTGAGGAGGTCTGGCACAGCTTTCTTTAACTGTCAAGTGTTAGTGGGACAGATAACGTGGCTGGTGTGTGGGACTGGGGCCCCATTTGGAGCCCCGCATGGTCACAGACAAGAAGCAGTTGGTCACACGGGGCGGTCCCACTGTGCCCCTCCATCTGGCTCTCAGTGCAAGCCGTCCTCTGCCTGGGGACACGGCCCCTGGGATTCTGGGCTTGCGCTGAGACGAGCACCTTCTGTTCCTCCCTCTGCACTGGGTTCTACAAAAGTCAGGCTCAGGCTGGCTCTGCCCGGCCTCTACCCAGGAGAAAGCGCCAGAAGATCTGGCCTCAGGGCTGCAGGAGGGGGACAGTGTGGCTGCAGGGGATGCCTACTCACCTGCCTGCAGGAGACACTCTTCTCTCAGCCTCTGCCTGGGGCCAACGTTTCTTACTTCGGATGACTCAGCGCCATTACCTAGAAAAGAGCCCTGAGCATTCTTGTTGTAGGACTTTCCCGGTCTCACCTAAGGTCTCCCGGGAGACTGGTCCTTTCCTGAGCACCCCGTGGAGGGCCCCACCCCGCCGTGGAGGCTAACGCCCTTCCTTGTCCTTTCCAGTGGTCCTGCCATCTTCCCCTGTGACTTCCCCACGATCCTGGTTGGGGTCTCACATGGGGAGCGGAGCAACGGGGCAGAGATGACGAGGGCGCCTCGCCCAGCGTGGGCGAGAGACGAGCTCCGAGATGGGAGCAGCTGGGTGCCGGTTCCGCCACCGAAAGCTGTGCTGCCTGAGCTGTAGCTCACGAGCTTCTCCGGGCCGCCGCATCCCCGTCATCGCGACGAGGTGCTGGCATCTCCGGCACGTGGCTGTTGAGAATATTCAACGAGATGCTGTGTGCCAGTTGCTGGCGTGCGCTTGGCTCTGAGCAGCGGCTCCGCGAATGCCCTCCGCTCCCACCACCTGCTGGCGCTGTCTGACACTGCTCACCATGCCACTCCGGGCCTACTTGTCGGGCAGATGCCCGGCAGGTTCACGGGGCGTGGCGGCGGCCAGGGGTGCCCAAGGAGCTCTTGCTGCTGGGAGTCTGGGTGCCGTGTGGGGCTTCTCGAGCGAGCCACTGAGTCGGTGGCCACGTTATGTGGCTCCAGAGCACCACTGCCCCAGTGTGACCTGAAACGCTTCCAGCCATCGTTTCCCCTTTTAAACCGCCTTCTGGGAGCAGTAGGGTCTCCGGGTTGGAGAGTGGAAAGCTCCTTTGACGGGCGGAGGAAGACCAGGGTGCCGGTTATGTCGCCGCCTCATCCAGTAGCACCTCGGACCCTTTAAACGTGAGATTGGTTGTCTGACATCTTTGAGCAGAGACTCAGCGCAAATGACTGTCATTTTCACTGGAGCGGGCATGTGGGCTCTGCCCACAGCAGGAGGACGTCAGCACGCTGATGGTCCAGTCTTAGGAGTTGTGTGCCACCGATCCCTGCTTTGACCCCTGCACCCTGAAGACAGTAGCTGTGTGAGGGAAGTGAGACGTAAGGGGACAAGTGCTGGAGGAGTCCCTTACACAGTCCTCAGGGTCACGGACCAGAAAGCTGAATGGGGATGCCAGGGCCAGGGGAGCGCGGACGGAGTTAGGGTTTAGGGGTGCCTGTTTGGGGACGAGAATGAGTCGAGAATGTTCTGAAGATGGATGGTGGCAATGGTTACACAATGTGAGGCTGCTTAAAGCCACTGAGCCGTACACGAAACACACGGTTAGAAGGGGGTTGTGTTAGGTCTGTTGTTTCCAGCTGGCTCAGTACACACACATTCCAAGGCTCTGGGTTCATGTCCCAGGGCTGGAGAAGCAACCAAGATGAACAACTAAATGGAGCGCTGCTTCCTCCTCTCTCTGCCTGCCCACCTCTGCTCGCCTTCGTTCCTGCCTGCGCCTGTCCTTAAAAAAATGGTAAATTTCATGTCACATAAAATTTAGCTCAGTAAACTGTTTTGTACGTCATGTAATCAGTATCCAACATTTGAAACCTTGAGGTGTAATCAGGTCATGTTCAGAGGTAAATCTGAGACGTGAGGATCGTGAGATCCGGTAACTATGGTTGGACTTGCTGGTGTAATCCACCGACCTCCGGGCTCCAAGCCTGGGGACACACAGTCCATCCCCCAGAGCGAGATAGAGGGAAAGGGCGAAGAGTGACCCTGCAGTTTCCCTTGGGGGAGACTGGGAAGCCTGGACCGCGCTGCCTGGTGTTGGGGTGGGTTTGTGGGACAGAGGTTGAGCGGAAGCCCGTTGTGGGGCGGAAACTCAGGAGAAAAGAAGGGACTCAAGTGGGGTGGGGGAACCCTGGGCACAGCCGCAGGTTGGGACATTCCCAGCCAGACTCAGAGGACAGAAGGCCACTGGGACTCGGTGACACAAGATGGAAGGGGTCCCTCCTTGTGACTTCAGAGTCCTCACGTCGGGGGCCAACCTCACCTCAGTCTCCTGCAGGCTGGAGACCTTAGCTAAGTTAAAAAAAATCTCTGTGGGTGCGCCCTGGTGGAGCAGGGTCTGGTCAACCGCCTCCAAAAGAGCACAAGCCACACACCCCTGGGTTCGAGGCCTGGGTCTGGGGGGAAGCAACCAGTGTGAACAACTAAATAAAAATAAAATAAAGTGCTGCTTCCTCCTCTCTCCCCCTGCCTGCCTAATTGCCTTCATTCCTGCCTGCACCTTTCCTGAAAAAAAACCCTCTGTAAATCTAAATTTTCTCATCTGAAATATTTCTTCCCAGGCGGACAGCGTTAGATGAGACGTGGGCTGTGTGACCAGTCTGGAGCTCTAGGCCACACCGTCTGTGCACACGGACACGGGTCGGTCAGGGCACGAGACTGCGGAAGCTCCCGGAAGCACTCGGTCATTTGTAGGTTTCGTTTTGCAGCATTTCAACCAGAGCATTTTGGGGAGTGGTGAGTACATCTGGGGTGTCCCTGGTCTTCTCCCTGCCCCCAGTGTCCTTGTCAGAGACGAGGGGATGGGGCGGAGCACCCGGGTGTCAGCAATGATGGGTGATGAGGCTGCGAGCTCTGAGCGGGCTTCTGTGTCGACTCCTGCCTTGGGGTCCAGGTCAGAAGTCCAGTCCCCTGGGTGGGCAGTTTGCCTTGTTGCCGTGGAGACCACACAGTCTCAGTGCAGACTGTCCCTCCTTCCTGGACCAGTTGTTGGGGGAGGTGGGTAATAGGGTCATTTTGTCAATGAAAGATGATGTGTTCACACGCCCACAAAGATGACGAGTGTGAATGACTTAGATGTGATGGGTTTGGGAGAAATGCTTTGTTCAAGGACAGAGAGTGGAGGGAAGAGAAGGGGGACAGGAGGAGCCTCTGTAGCCATCACTCACTTAGCTTGAGTCGGCTGGTGGCATTTTACTTAGGCCTCTGTCGGGACTGTGGGAGGAAGGAGTAGGACTCCCAAATATTAGGAGCTTCAGAGGCAGGCGACGAGTCACCTAGAAAGTGTAGGGAACAAAACAATGAGCTATCACCTTACACCCGAGAGACTGGCCATTATCCAAAAGCCTGGAAGCAACAAATGCTGGCGAGGACGTGGAGAAAAGGGAAACTTTTGCACTGCTGGTGGGAGTGCACATGGGTGCAACCCCTCCGGAGAGCAGTGTGGAGACTCCTCAAAGAGTTGAGAATGGGAATTCCACAGATCCTTTCGTCCCACTTTGCATATTTACACAAAAGCACACATTTGCAGAGATCTCTGCACCCCCATGTTTACTGCAGCATCAGTTACAAACACAAAGTAATGGAAACTACATACGTGCCCCTCGTCAGATGACGGATGAAGAAGATGTGGTTCTGATACACCAGGGAACGTACACAGCCCTGCAAAGGCAAAATCCTGCCATTCGGGAACTGGAAATCAGTCAGAAGGACACTCGGGAATATAAAGAAAAGAGAACATGAACAGGTAAAACAGAACCACCCTTGGACACTGACAGTAGAAGACGGAGGTCACCAGCAGGGAGGGGCGGGATAGGAGCCAGGGGTGGCGGCTTCTGGTAATTTGATGGTGGGTCTGGTGTGTTGCCGCGTGTTTGTTAAATGGTGAGCTGCACACAGGGGCTTGTGTGATCAAAGTTACCACAATAAATATTTTAAAAAAAAACCTTAAAAAAAAGCAAAGTGCAGTGAAGAGCCATTGATGTGACCCACATTTCCTGGCAGTCTGCTAATGATTACAATTGCTGACATTTATTGAGCAATTGCTGCCTGCCAGGAGCCGCACAGAGCATCTTTTCTTTTAAGGGGCAGGCAGGAAGAGAGAGGAGCAAAAAGCACTTCATTTACTTAGTTGTTCATCTTGGTTGCTCCCACTGGTCCTAGAACACAAACCTGGGCCCCTGGGTCACGCACGGTCTGCACCCCACCGCCACTCCACCAGGGCACGCCACATAGTGTCACGTCCATTTCTCTTCACGGCTGCTTTCTGGATGGGAGATATGACATCTTTCTTTCCATCCACTCCTAGAGGCTATTTCCATTTCCTTCAGTGATGAGTGTAAGTCCCCGAGCACAGTGTCACTGTCCAGGCTGTGAGTCCATCACCCTGGGATCAGCTGTTCCATCAAAGAGGACCAGCACTGCACATCCACGCGTGGACCCGGCTCGTTTTGCTTGACTTCGGGATCGCAGGTGGTGTGGACACAAATGGCACTTTTTCTTACTGCTTTATGCACCCTGTTGACATGGCCACTGAGGGAGGGTGTCAGAATGTCGCCGGCGAGGAGGCAATGTGAGCAAAACGTCCAGGTCATCACTGGGGGGAGTGTCCGCAGCTGTGTCTTTGGGCTTAGAGGTACATGGGTTGGACTCGCGGCATCTGAAAAGACCTCGGATGAAATAGTCCCATTAACTTTTTGTCTTAGTTTCTTCTTCATTCTTTCTGTTGTTGTTAAGACACAACTCACATCCCTGGAAATTCACCCTCTGCAGGCACGTTGTCCATTGGGTTTCTGCAAGTTCACAGAGCTGTGTGACCATCACCACTAACGGTCTTATCTCCCCCAAAGAAATGCCCACCTCTTAGCATTGACACCCTACCCCCCAGCACCCCCAGTCCCGGCCCTGGAAACCTCAGATCTACTCTCTGGCTCACATGCTTCCTAATTTTCCTTACACACATCTTGTCTTTCTTTTGTTACATTCATTTACTTTTTTAAAATTTATTTTTTATTGTAGTAATTATTCTATACATTGAAATAATCTCCTATGTATATTTCCCCATTTCTTAGATATATGTCAGCACCCCCTGCCCTCCACCACGTCACCGAGTGTCCTTCCCCACTGTCCAGCGGGCTCTGCCACCACTGCCCCCGCCCGCCCCGTTCCCCGTTGGTCACCTCAGTTCTGTTGCAGATGTTTCAGGGTTGGTCATTTCCTCTGTTCCTTTGTTTTGTCTGTTCACATTCCACCTATGAGTGAGCTCATCTGGTCTCTGTCTTTCTGCTTTTGACTTGTTTCACTCAGCGTCCTCCCCTCCAGCGCCCTCCATGTTGTTTCAAATGACAGCGTTTCATCTCTTCTCAAGGCTGTGTAGTGTTCCACTGTGTATGTGGACCATCTTCTTCATCCATTCATCTAACGTTGGGCACTTAGGTAATTTCCAGTTCTTAATTGTTGTGAATAGGGCCACAGTAAACATGGGGATTACATTCATTTACTCTTAAGGAAGTATTTTAAGTGTTTGCCAAAGGTCATGTTCCAGGGAGACTTATTTGGATTGATAAACATCTTTGGTTCAACACTGTCATTTTCATCACCTCTGGAATGTATGAGGATTCCTAAATTACTCATCATCCCCGTGATTAACACTCTCATTCAATCCTCAAACTTTATTTTTTGTTTAATTTTTTAAAGGAAAGTTACATGCAGGAATGAAGACGAGTGGGTAGGTAGGCACAAAGAGAGAGGAGTAAGAAATATCTTTATTTTTAAATTTTTATTTAGTTCTTCATACTGGTTGCTTCCCCGCAGGCCTGGGACTTGAGCCCAGGGGTGTGCGGCCTATGCTCCATCGGAGGTGACTGACTCAACCACTGCTCCACCAGGGCATCCCTCAGTCCTCAAACTTTCAGCAATCTTATCCAACACAGTAAATGTCACATAGAGGGCTATATCCCTCAGCTGTGTTCTCTGGGGACCAGAGGTAACATACATTAAGACAGAGTATTAGTTTGGAAGGCATATGAGGCAAGTAACGGAAAGCCCTATTTTAGAGACTGATGGCAAAAAAGATTGTTTTTCCCATATAGCAAAAAGCTCATGGCAGACCACTTTGGGGCTGGTCTTATTATCAGGAGCCCTCCTTTCAGTATGCCCAGTGGAGCCACAGTTAGATCAGTCACCTCTGAAGAAGCGCAGGCCGCATATCCTTGGGTTCAAATCCCGGGTCAAGGGGAAACAACTAAGTGAAAATAAAACAAAATGCTTTTTCTCCCTTCTCTGCGTGCATGCCTCCTTGCCTTCATTCCTGCTGTACCTTGCCTTAAAAATAAAAGAAATAAGAAACGCCACATGTGTTTTTCTGTTCCTCTCTCTTTAGCATAGACCTTCATTCTGAAGCCTTTAGTCTCATGGTTGCAAGATGATTGCTCTCGCTCCAGGCCTCACGTTTATATTCCAGGCAGGAAGAAAGAGAAAGAGAAAAGATGAAGAGCTTTCCTGTAGTTCATATCTTGTTTAGGAAGGGGAGCTTGGATAAGCCAACTGATGACGTCTGCTGTATAGTAACCACTTTATCTAATCCCTGATGTAGGTACCTCTTCTCTGCCTTGCAGATGTGGAAACCACTTAAAGAATTCATGTAAGCTGCCACACTGTGACGGCAGAGCTAAGACCAACAATAATGAGCTATGATTTTCTAGCTGTGATCCAGCAATGCACACAAAACACACTCCTGTTCATATTTCATGTAGGTCACAAAACCCTGAGATGGTTAAGGCAGGTGTCAGAAAACCCTCCTTTTACAGAAGAGGAATCTGAGACCCAGAAACATTCAGGCACCAGGCATCCCCAGGCACCAGGTGGGCGACTTTCAGAACCTGGGTTTAATCTCAGGCCTGGAGTTGGGCCTTCCTCCCGCTGGCTGGGGTGTTTGAGGAAGGGTGATTTGCCAGCGAGAAAGTCCTGCAGAAAGGGGCAGGCTGACTCTGCATGCTTCCTTCTGCACAGACCCCGCTTCTGGTGGCTCTTCTGCTCTTCCCCGTGCAGGGAGGGAGGTCAGGCCTCTGGGTTGCTGAGGGGTAAGCCGGAACTTTATCCTGAATAAACCAGGCACGCAGACAGGGTCTGCTTTGCCTTCTTGACAACCCGGTCATTATATGGTTAAAAAATAAAAGGACTGAAGAAAGAAAAACTCAAGTCCAAGTGAATTTTCTGTCGGCCTTGACAATTAGATATGGTTGAAACAAACCCTGTCCCCCAGCTGCTGCTGCTGCTGCTTTTTTTTTTCTTTTTCAAGGAAAGGTGCAGGCGGGAATGTAGGTGGGCAGGCAGGCAGGAGGAGAGGAGGAAGAAGCATTTGTTTATTTTGTTGCTCATCTTGGCTGTCCCCCAGCCCCGAGTGTCAAACCGGAGAACTTGGGATGTAGGCAGACTGTGCAAACCTCTGCTCCACCAGACACCCTCGTTCTCGCTCTCAGCGCCGTGTGCATCCTGCCGAATGTGGCTGGCTGGGCCCTGACCTCCGCGCGGGTCAAGGTCTTTGAGAAAAATCTGTGTGACTGACAGCTGAGCGGACACGGGAGGGTCCCGCCGCACCGCAGGGGCCTGGGGGGTCGGTGGCACTGGGCTACGCTGTGCCACTTGGAAGGGTGAGGCTTGGTGGTGTCGAAGGAAGAAAGTGACTACCGTGCTGCCTCGGCCAGCTGCACAGCTGCCCGGTCACCGCCACACACCAGACTGACTCAGGCCGCCGACCTCGCCGACCCCGCCGCCCCGCCCCGTTCGGCGCCACAGTGAGATAAACGGTTTACATGCCCGGTGGTTATTCCTTGGTGCAAAATGACCTTTTTAAGGAAACCACGGTCAAGGTAGCAGTAGAAATTAGGGGGTGAAGCCCGAGCTTAACCCGCTTTCACGAGGACACCTCACGCGGCAGATGCTTGTGTCAGGTGCGGGGTGTCCAGCGGTGAGGTGGAGGCGAGGTGAGGTGGACAGGGAGGCTCCCAGGCGCTCGCGGACGCCCTGTCCTGCGTACGGCAGCACCACCTGGACGGAGTTCCCTGTCTGTCTCCGTCTCTCTGTCTGCCAGCCAGAGAGAGCACTTGGCGAGCTCCCTGTGCCCGGTGCCTGGCCTCAGGCCTCCAGTTTCCCTGGCACCCCTGACGCTCTCACTCCACCCTGAGTGGCAGCTGGGGCTTCTGCCAGGCTTTTCCCTTGCTGTACGGTGTCCGCCTTCTCCAGGCAGGTGTCCGCCTTCTCCAGGCAGGTGTCCGCCTTCTCCAGGCAGGTGTCCGCCTTCTCCAGGCCGGTGTCCGCCTTCTCCAGGCAGGTGTCCGCCTTCTCCAGGCAGGTGTCCGCCTTCTCCAGGCCGGTGTCCGCCTTTTCCAGGCAGGTGTCCTCCTTCTCCAGGCAGGTGTCCTCCTTCTCCAGGCAGGTGTCTGCCTTCTCCAGGGTGAATCAGGGAGTAGAAGAGGCAGAGCCGTGGCCAGGACCCAGCTCCCCTGGTTTCCAGTTCAGGGTCTGGGCGTGGCGTGTGCGTGTATGTGTGTGCGCGTGTGTAGTTAAATATAACATCATCAACAGATGCTAGCAGATGGAAACTTGGATGGACATATAAGACTGGAGACCGCTGGAAAGGAAAAAGCAGAGAAGACTTTCTCATTTAAAAATGTCCTTAGGCGCACCCTGGTGGGTCAGGCGGCTGAGACGCTGGTGTGGGAACCACATACAACCCAAGGACCCGGGTTTACGATGCTGACGATTTCTGGACAATCGGATGTAAGCAGAAGGGTGTGTATAATTCTCAGAAGAAGGAACGAGAGAAGTAGTATCTTCTCTCCCTGCTCCTTCCTCCTTAGATCCCTGACTGCTCCAGAATTATCTTGGACAAACGACTTTGGACATGGGATAGTGACTTTTCTCCTCTGACCAGTGAGAGAGCAAAAGAGAAGCAGTCTAACGTGTCTGATGCTCCGGCAGTACGGGTGATCAGAGCAGCCCTGACTGGGCCTTCTGGAAACAGGGAAGAAGAATTTGTCCGATTAAGCTGTTATTTGGATGCGTTCTGTAACCCAGAGCTGAACCCGATTCTCAGGAATATACTTGGTATTTGAAGGAGTAATGCCATTGACCAATCTCTGACAAGGTAATCTGGAAAAAAGGAAACACACATAAATAGCATTTAGATGTAGAAGGAGGATCGCAGGCAGCGGAGATGACAGAACAAGTCTGTGGAAGACCGTCTGTCAGTAATGTCACACTCAGAAAGAGACGAACATGCTTCCAGAAAAAGAAATCACCGGAGCTAAATCAAGGGACAGCAGAGACCTGAGTGCACACTTGTAGACCAGTGTTTGTAGCAGGGTGGTTGGCAGCAGCCACAAGGTGGAAGTCATCCAGGTGTCCATCGATGAATAAGTGGGTCCCTCCTGACCGTGGAATATCATTACTCAGCCTTAAAAAAGGAGTCAGAGTCACACACCGGAACACGACACAGCTCTGAGAAGACATGACACCCTGTCATTTGAATCAACATGGATGGAAGTAGAGGGGATGATGCTCAGTGAAACAAGTCAAAAGAAGAAAGAGAGAGGCCAGATGACCTCACTCACAGGTGAAATGTGAACAGACAAAACAGCAACAGATGAAACAAAACCAACCCCCGGACACTTGCAGTAGAGCTGAAGTGACGGCAGGGAAGGGGACAGGAGTGGGGCAGTGGTGGCTTAACCCGCTGGACCCTGGTGAAGAACACTGGGTGATGTGGTGGAGGGCAGGGTGTGTGAACATATGTGAGGAATGGGGAAACTCTACATATGGGGAACCTACACCTCTGAGTTTATTTTAATGTGTAAAATAAAAGTTACTGCAATAAAAAATAATTGAGGCACGCCATGGTGGAATAGCAGTGTGGTCCCTCACCTCTGGCTGGACGTCGTCCACACGCATGCACACACACACGCACACACGCACGTGCGCACACACGCACTGAATCGGGTGCTGTTCAGATCCACAGTGTCGCACGGATGCACTTTGAGGACACCGCACTGTGAAATAAGTCAGGCGCACAAGGACAAGTCTGATCTTCTGCGGGACGCACCTGGAATGGCCAAGTTCATGAAAAGGAGAGTCGAAGTGACCAAGGAGGGGGCAGGGAGAGAGCGGAGCCGGCGTGGACTGGGGACAGAGTTCCGGATGGAGAAGTGACGAGGTTCTGCGGCTGGACGGTGGCTGTGATTGCCTGACAGCACAAATGCACCGCGGTCACTTAAACACGGCCCAGACGGTGATCTGTGTCTGGGGGCGGGCGGAGTCTCCTGTAGCCAGGCCCCGTGCTGCTGGGAAGGGACGCTGGCCCTGACATTCTGAAGCGTGGAGGTTGGCGATTCCGCTGTCCTTGTCCTGTCCTGGCTCTTACATAGCGGGAAGAGTCTAGCGGGTGAGTCTGGCCGGCACAAACCAAAAGGTCCTGGGTTCACATCCCGGAGCGCTGAGGGGAACAGCGAAGATGAACAAAGACTAAAGTTAAAAAACAAAAAGGGGGCCGATGTAGACTGTACGCCATCATCGGAAAGGGCAGGTCTAACTGCCGATCCAGCGGGGCACCTGGCGCGGAGACGCTACCTTGCCCGCTGGCCGAGTTCTCGCGCGACCCCGATGTCTGGGGGGCTCTGCCTGCGGTGAGCGGGCGGGCGGCCCCTTTCTGCCCACGGCCTGGTTCTGGCAGCCCATCCGTCGGGACCACTCGAACCTCCCAGTCTACAGGAACCTGTTCACCTGCAGTGAGTTCGGATCCCAATTCCGGTGCCTCCCCCAGCTTCCCAGGTTCGGCCTGCGACTCAGCGTGGCATCGGGGCGGGGCCTGCGCTGTGCCTGCAGACGTGGCCTGGGCCGGACACCAGGTGTGTTGCTTCCTCATTCCAGGCACATCGCTGCAGGCGTCCTGGGTCACCCTGGAAGCAGATACCCCCGGGAAGTCAGCTGCGGCGCTGCTGACGGCAGCTGACAGCTCTGGGTATCCCCTCCACCTCGAGACTCTTCCAAAGGCTTCGAGCCTCCACCCCACAGGGCCACCCACCCGGCCTCTCTCTCAGATGTTTGTCCTCACGCTTCTGAGAATGAATCTTGCTGTCCCCTCTGTGTTAACGTTCCTACAGAAATGGAAATGACAGGCTACTGTGGATGGACTGACGGATGCATCCAGATGGGTGGACTGATGCATCCAGGCCCCTCTCTCCAGAGAGTTATTTTAGGGGCTGGCACATGTGTGGGGCTACAAGTCTCAAGGCTGCAGGACAAGGACGGGTAGACACACAGGCAGCGTTGACTTTGAACCCAAACAGGGAGTGTTTATTTGTTTATTTAAAAGTGTCCACAGGGAGACAGAAGGGGAAGACACACTTTGTCTTATTTGGTTGTCATTTTGATGTCCCCTCTGGAGCCGGGTCTTAAACCTGGGTCCTTGGGCTGTATGTGAACTATGTCCGTTGGCCTTATCTGCTAGGCCGCTGGGGCACCTCTTTTCTTTTTCTAAAGGGAAGGTGCAGGCAGGAATGAGGGTGAGTAGGCAGGCAGAGACCAGAGGAAGAAGCACTTTTATTTTCCTTAGTTGTTCATCTCGGTTGTTGTTTACCCTGGTCCTGGGACGTGAACCTGGGTCCTCGGAAGGTATGTGGACTATGCCAGCCGGAGACAGCAGACATAACTGCTACACCACCAAGGCAAGCCTGAGAGGTTCTGCTTTGCTCCTCAGGTTTTAGAGAAGGGAGCTGAGGTTGCGAGTTAAGTAACGAGCCCGAGGTGGTGCAGCCATTTGGGTGTTGGGGCTGAAACCAGGTGGAACCCACAGCCTTGTCCACATCCTCAAGGAGCTCTCCTGGGACTTATGAGCCTTGGAGGTATTTTCCCTGCTCTGCTCACCTCGTATGTCCTTCCCTGCTTGGTGAGTACCAGGGGAGGGTTTGTTGACTCTTAAGACTGTTTAGAATTGGGAGCAGGCAGCAGGGAAGGACCAGCTGCAGGGCCAGTCCCTGTGGGGGGCCCAGGTGGGGCCACGCCTCCTGCAGACGCACTTCCAGCTAAGAGAGCAGGAGCGAGCCCAGTTCTGCGCCCAGGAGTCAAATGAGGTCAGCACCACAGCTCAGGGATTAGCACGGCGACTGCCTTCTGGAATGTTTAAGTAGCCTTGGAATGCGTGTTTGTCCTGTCCTGGCAGTGCGGGCCCCTCCTGTTAGGTTTAGTTTTCTGTCTCCAGCCTCCTGAGTCCTGGGAACCGCTGGCCTCCGCCCACCAGCCCCGGAACCATCACGCCAGCCCTGCTCCCTGTTCTTAGATGACAGCCATCACCGGCCTGCCCAGGGTCTTCCTGTCCTAGGACTGGGATCAGCACTGGTCTGACATGAGCCTCCTTCCTGTGATGGGTTGAATAGTGTCCCTCCAAATGATATGCCGACTCCTGCCTCTGTACCTATGAATATGACCTTATTTGGAGGTCTTTGCTGAAGTTATTAACCTAAAGATGTCACGATGTGTGGTCCTAAACCCAGGGACGGATGATGTCCTCATAACCAAGACAGGGAGGGAGAGGTCCCGTGACAGAAGAGGTTGTGTGGAGACAAAGGAGATTAGAACCATGCCGTCTCCATGGACAGCTGGCAGCCCCCGAGGCTGGGGGAGACAGGGAGGACCCTCTCCTGGAACCCCCCAAGTGCAGCCCTTCCCGACTTGGGGGCCCAGCACCTCGTGTGGACCAGAGCCAGCTCAGGTGAGCGGAATGGAACTGGACAGGACAGGTAAATGGAACCAGCTGGGTTCGAGAGGTGCCTCTGGCACTCACCTGAGATCCAGTCCTTCCTCTGGTCTTTGGTGGCAAAGCTGTTTTCCTCCAAGGTTGGTTGAAGATGAAACAGGATAATCAGCAGCAAATGCCTGACAGAGCGAGGGCTGCCGCGGGGGGCTCTTGCTCCCGGTGGAGCAGACAGCATGTTCTCGGGGCCTGGAGTTGGAGCAGGCTCTGTGACGAGTGGTCCCCGGTCTCCCCAGGCGGGGTGCCTGCCTCTGCCTCCAGGTGAGCCTGACCTGCCCCCACCTCCCAGCTCCACTCTGAAAACCTGAGGCAGGGTGTCGGGAGGATTTGGGAAACCCAAGATGCTTGCACTACGATTTACATGGGGGTTATCTGTGCCCTGATTTCTTTATACCCCAATATCCTGGAATATGCCCTTGTGTAACCCAAGACGGGGGACAGGTGTTTGCAAGCTTTCATGGCGTCGGGGTCTGGAGGTGCTTCAAGAGCCCAGGCCTCCAAACACACTGCGCTCATCCACACACTCTCCTTCCCTGCTCGGCCACTTCTGACTTTGTAGCTGGGTCCTTGCTTCGCGAGGCCTCCTTCCCTTTACCTTCTCGTCATCACCGGCTGGCTTCCAGCAGCAGGTGCGGGAGAGGGAGGCCACCCAGAGGAGGCCCGAGGCCCAGAGCCCAGCTGGCCCAGCTCCGCCCGCCCTGCACCCCGCTCCGCCCGCCCTGCACCCCACTTCGCCTCGCGGTTGCTCAGAGCAGCCCACATGCCTCATGCTAAGTGGTGCTATGGCAAATGTAGCAGAAGCCGGGCCACACTGCCAGGGGAGCACAGAGAGGATCAACCTCTTCGTCTTGGAGGCAGTGGATGAAAGCTTTCCTTGGGGCCGTGCCCACGAAGACCCCGACTCAAGAACGCCGCGTTTCTCTCCCTGGATATTGGCACGGCGGCCACATTTGTTGGGCTGACAGAGCTCCTTTTTGAGTAAGGCTAACAATAACCTAAATGTACACAGCATCATCGTAACAAGTCGCCAGGTCCGCCATGGAGGGTCCAGATGAAGGTGTCTCGGGATTCGCAGACCCCTCACGGCAGGTGTCCCGGCATCTCATGTGGCTTTGCCGAGAGGACGCCAGGGGAAACAACAGCAGTTTGATGGGCTTGAAACGTGAAGGATCAGTCACGGAATGGTGACATTCTCGGTCCAGGTTGGCAGCCAGACTGGCAGGGCCTTCTCTGGAAACCCTGGCTGACCCAGGGACAGACACCTGGACACATGGACATAGGACAGGTTCTCTAGAAAATGACCTGGACATGCCAAACAAGTGTCAGTAAGAGTCACCAGTCATTACTTTCATTTAGGACCCTGGGCTCACACACGTGCCCTTCACTTATTTTGGGTCGGTTCAGAGCCTCCAGTATAAACGCAAGCAGAAAGAGCGCTGAGCTCCTGGGTGTAATAGATGTCACTTAGCCTGCTCACTGTGTGCTCTGGTGGCTCAGGTGTGAAGTCTGGTCGAGGCATAGTCCACATAAAGGTCAAATATCCAAGTTCAAGACTGGGGTCAGTGGTCGGTGGCTTGACCACATTTCCTTGAGACAAAAATGGGAGGGGGTGTTTGGGCCTCCTGCACAGACTGGGTCTAGGGCGACTCAGCTGTCCCTTTTGCCCCATATTACAGATGACCCTGGTTTTTTAAAAATGGGACAAAATTGACAATCGGGAAATATGAAATCCAGCAGTACTATCCTGTTTAAGATGGTGTGGATTGTCAGCCTAGTGGTGGGAAACAAACACAATGAACAATTAAATAACAAATGCTTCTTCCTCCTCCTTCTCCCTGCCTGCCTGCCTCCTCATCTTCATTCCTGTCTGCTTCCTTCCTCTTAAAAGCATAAGTGAAAGCAATTGCAAGCGTAACTCTTTCACACACATCTTATCTCTTTGAGGTCCCACAAGCAGTCATCGGATCAGGCGGTGCTGGGCGAGGCACCAGGCTTAGCGGAATTTAGAATCTATATTCGTGGTTGATTCCTGGGCCACAGTGGATTCTACAAGGGGGTTTGGGGACCTTCTCTGATTGGTCTTCCTCCTCTTTGCCTGGACACCTGTTCTTCTGTTGGTGTGAGGCCTGTGGCCAGCGGCTAGTAGCCAGCCCTGGATGAAGGAAGTCAGTGATGAAACAAAACGTGGATAGATTCCGACCGGTTCCCCATCGCTGGAAAGACTTGGGGCTTGTAATTGCGACTTTAGACACTTGACCCAGTGAGAGCAGGAACCCATCTTCCAGGGGAGGTACTCTGTCTTCCTGACAATCCAAGATGACATGGGCACCGCGGAGACCTCAGGGACCATCAGTAGCCATCCGTGTACTACTTATCACAAAGCCAGTCACAATCGTTACCCGAGTGCCTGCTGAGAGGTGGCCCCGTGGTGCTCACCGAGCTAGTGAATGAGCTCAGGAGGGGAGCCGGGCTGAGCAGGGGGGCAGGCGAGAGGCGAGGCTTTCGGTAAGCATCTGTACAGTTTGTGTGGGCACAGTCTGATCACACCGCTTCTGGGCGAAGTTCCATGCACCACAGATGGAGAGAAACCCTAGCGGGTCAGGCTGGATGGTGGGAAAAAGCAGCTCTCCTATATCCAGTGGGTTTCAGGCCCCTCAGTACTTTCTAAGGGTCACAGAAGAGGGTCCCAGGACCCACCAGTGATTCCTCTTCTGAGCTGGCATGGCGAGAACGTAATTAACTCTATAGAACTGTCAAAAAGGCCAACTAATTCCAGTTTCTTAACCCACCTGCCTCCTGGGGCCTCCTTCCAGCTACTATGAGCTGCTCCCTCTACGAGGGAGGTGGGTAAAGGCATGACCCGTGTCTACAAGTCTAACACGACCAGTTCATTTACCACTGGTGGTGGGTGAGCTGATGTGATTTGGGGAGGGAGGAAAAGTGTGCACAGGCCAGCTTTCACACAGTTGACGGAAGCGAGGAGGCACATCAGCCCCCACCCGGTTTCATGTCTCTGAAATAGGGACGACAATATCTTCCTCTCCGAGGGTTGTGGTAAGGACCAAAGAAGTCCCAAGTGAGTGCGCAATGGCTGCTGGCGTGGAGGACACGCCCAGTCAGTGTGACTCACTGGTGCTGCTCACTGCCGGTGCAAAGTGTGCTCTCTGCTCTTCTGAATGTCCGTTCTCCCTGACTCACGGGTGATGCTTAGTAAAGGTTTGTTTTCATTTTTAACTTGGCTCTTCTGAAATACTTCTAGATTTAAAAAAGGAAACATTTTAAAAAGCCTATAGTATGCAAGGACAAAACAGTAGTTTGCACGTAAGACATACACAAATACTAGAGTGCACCCTCGCCCTGCGTGCCAGCTTCCGGGGTGTCAGCACCCTTCGTAATCCCTGTGCAGCAATCGAAACCCGGGACTTAACGGCCGCACGATGAGGCCCCGTTCACGACTCAGGCCTCATTCAAAGGTCGCCTAATGTCCTCTGCTTGATTATTGTGCCTCTCAGCGTGTGCCCTTTGGCAGAAATACAGCAATAATATTGTATTGCTTTTAGGTGTTTTTGGGTTTTGGGGGGCTGTTTTTCTGCTAAAGTGCATAACCTCAATTGAATCATGAGAAAACATCAGATGAATCCAGATTGAGAAATACTTAGACCACGTGCCAAGGTCCTGAAAGACCAGGGCAACCTGGAGAAAACCGAGGGATATCAATAGAGGGAAGTAGGTTTATCACTGAGAGGTGCCGCTGGAGGGATGCACCCTGCTCCGTCTCAGCTCCACTTCCCCCACAGATGAAGTACATGTGCTGGGGGCAATGCCAGGAGAGGTAGATATTTGCAGCTGGTGTTAATTGTAGTGAGAGGGCATCTGCTAGTTTACCAGGCTGATCACAGAATTCCTGCCTCAGTGGAAGAGTATGAGCTCGAGCCATTGCCTGTGTCTCTTCCACTTTATCTATAACTAGATTACAGGTTAACCGAGTATCATCGATTCCCCAGTTTTGCTGGCTAGGTTTGGGCTCTCATTTACTGCCCAGCAAATACACTGAACATAAAACTTAGCATTTAAACTATTTTAAAGTGAATTCAGTGGCACTGAGCACATTCACAGTCTTGGGCAACCACCCCCTTTATTTAGTTACAGAGCATTTCCATCACCCCAGAGGAAACCCCTACATAGTAGACCATTCCTGACATCCCCAGCCCCTGGCAACCACGAATCCATTTTCTGTCTGTACGCATCTGCCAATTTTGGACACTTCCTACAATATGCGGTCTTTCCTGACTGGTTGTTTTCAGTCAGTACCCTGTTTTCAAGGTTCATCCACATTGTACATGAATTCCACCCTTTTAATGGCTGAAGTACCGTCCATTACATAGAAAGATTAGATTATGCTTTAATTTTCTAAGTCAACAATGAGACCTGGAGTGGGCAGCGGGTGGGCTGGGGGTGGGCTGCGCCACCTCCCTGACCCGCAGGTCTTAAGGTAAAATATGGGGAGCAGCAGGGTCAGAGTGTACACCTGGGAGGGTGGGGGTGGAGGGGGGCCGAGTGCAGAGTATCTACACCTGCAGACAGTTTATGGAAGCCACTGCAGCATGGCCCAAAGGGTAGCGGACCCCTCCGAAAGTTTCATTTGTGGAAAGGGGAAAGAAAACAGTCCGTGAGGAGGGGGAGGGGACCCAAGGGTGCAAGGGAAACTCCCTCGGGGGGTGGAAGAGATGGGCTTCAGGGGCACACAGCTTTCTAGGGTCAAGCATGGCTCCCTGGAGTCTTGGTTCCTGAAGGACGCTGGGACTGCAGCGGGAGGGGCGCCTCTCTTGGGGAAAATGGAATAGTTGCAAACTTCCATCTATACTGTCCGGGGGCGCGGTGAGGGTAGGAGGCAAACATTTCAAACTCCTAAGCGTTGCACCCAAGTAGCTCATTCATCAGCAGGCGTTCTAAGGTTTCCCCGAGCAGGTCCCGGGCGGTGCGTGAGCGGGGAGCGGTCTCCCAGGCTCGTACTCGGTGCCCCGCAGCCCCGAGAAGCCCACAGAGCCTGCAGTCCCGCAGTCCCGCAGTCCCGCAGCGTCCGCACTCCTCCGCAGCCCTGCAGTGCCCGCAGTCGGGACGAGTCGGCAGCCCAGGCGCGCACGCAGCGGGTCGCTTGCGCGCCGCGCGGCCCCGGCCAGGGGGCGGAGCTGCAGCGCGTCCGCCCCGCCCCGCCGCCCCGCCGGCCTGGCGCGCGCCCCGCTCCGCGCGCGCGCCCGGGCTGCGGCGGCGTGCGCGGACGGCGCGTGCGCGCTGCGGCGGGGCGAGGGGGCGGTGCGCGCGTCTGTCAGTGACAGCGGGCGGGGGAGGGGCCGGAGATGGTGGCGGCGGCGGCGGCGGCGGCCCTTCCGACATGAGGCAGCGGCCGCGGGAGGCTCGGCGGCGGCGGCGGCCGCGGCGGCATCTCTAGCTCGGGAGGCCGCCCCGGCGTGGGCGGAGGCGGGAGGGCGGCCGGGCGGCGCGAGCCGGCTCTGCGGCAGCGCGCGCTCGGGCCGCCGGTCAGGGGCCCGCGCCCCGCGCCCCGCGCTCGCGGGCTGGGCGGCCCCGGAGGCCGGGAGCGGCGGCGCGCGCCGGACAGCAGCCCCGCTAGACGGCCGCCGACGGGCCCCGCGCACTCGCCGCCCGGCCGAGGCCTCGCCGCGCTGCCGCCGCCGCCGCCGGCGGGGACGGGGCAGGCGCCCGCCCGGCTCCCCGCGCACATGAGGGGCCGCCGGCCGCCGCCCGAGCGGCCGTGCTGGTGCTGGCGGCGGCGGCCCGCTGCGTGAGGGCGCTGCGGTCGAGCTGCCCCGGGCGCGCGGGAGCCTCGGGGCCGCCGCGGAGCCTGCGTGTCCAGCCCCGTGGCCGCGCGGGCCGCCGGAGGCGGGACGGCGGAGCCCCGACCAGACCTCGCCGAGCTCGGGTGAGCGCTGGGCCCTTTCGAGCAGCTGCCACCGCAGCCGCCGCTCGGCCGGCGGGCACTTCGTGGCCCTCAGGTGCCTGCGCCGCGGAGGAAGAAGCTCCCGAGTGACTCCGGGCGTCTCGCCCCGGCGCCGGTGGCCGGGCCGGGCAGGGTCCCAGCGCCGGCAACATGGCTTCCCCGCCCCACCAGCAGCTGCTGCTGCACCACAGCACCGAGGTGAGCTGTGACTCCAGCGGAGACAGCAACAGCGTGCGGGTCAAGATCAACCCGAAGCAGCTGTCGTCCAACAGCCACCCCAAGCACTGCAAGTACAGCATCTCGTCCAGCTGCAGCAGCTCGGGTGACTCCGGGGGCCTTCCCCGGAGAGTGGGCGGCGTCAGCCGCCTGCGCAGGCAAAGGAAGGTCCCCCAGCTGTTCGAGAGGGCCTCCAGCCGCTGGTGGGACCCCAAGTTCGACTCTGTGAACCTGGAGGAGGCCTGCCTGGAGCGCTGCTTCCCGCAGACCCAGCGCCGTTTCCAGTGCGCCCTCTTCTACATCGGCTTCGCCTGCCTGCTCTGGAGCATCTATTTTGCCGTCCACATGCGACCCAAGCTGATGGTCATGGTGGTCCCTGCGCTCTGCTTCCTCCTGGTGTGTGTGGGCTTCTTCCTGTTCACCTTCACCAAGCTGTATGCCCGGCACTACATGTGGACCTCGCTGGTGCTCACCGTCCTGGTGTCCGCCCTGACCCTGGCTGCCCAGTTTCAGGTGTTGACACCTGGTGCAGACCGTGCTGACAGCTCCAATCATACCCTGGCAGCCAAGCCCACGGGCACTTGCTTATCTCAAGTGGGGAGATTTTCCATGTGCATCGAAGTGCTCTTTCTGCTCTACACCGTCATGCACTTACCTCTGTATCTGAGTGTGTTTTTGGGAGTGGCCTATTCGGTCCTTTTTGAGACCTTTGGCTATTATTTCCAAGACACAGGCTGCTTCCCCTCGCCTGGAGCAGGGGCTCCGCACTGGGAGCTGCTGAGCCGAGCCCTGCTCCACGTCTGCATCCACGCCATTGGGATCCACCTGTTCATCATGTCCCAGGTGAGGTCCCGGAGCACCTTCCTCAAAGTGGGACAGTCCATTATGCACGGGAAGGATCTGGAAGTGGAAAAAGCCCTCAAAGAGCGGATGATTCATTCTGTGATGCCCAGAATCATCGCCGACGACCTGATGAAGCAGGGCGATGAGGAGAGCGAGAACGCCATCAAAAGGCATGCCACCGCCAGCCCCAAGAACAGGAAGAAAAAGTCTTCCATCCAGAAAACGCCAATAGCATTCCGCCCCTTTAAGATGCAGCAGATTGAAGAAGTCAGTATTTTATTTGCAGATATCGTGGGCTTCACCAAGATGAGTGCCAACAAGTCTGCCCACGCCCTGGTGGGCCTCCTGAACGATCTCTTCGGACGCTTCGACCGCCTGTGTGAAGAGACCAAGTGTGAGAAAATCAGCACCCTGGGGGACTGCTACTACTGCGTGGCGGGGTGTCCCGAGCCCCGGGCTGACCATGCCTACTGCTGCATTGAAATGGGCTTGGGCATGATTCGCGCCATCGAGCAGTTCTGCCAGGAGAAGAAGGAGACAGTGAACATGCGTGTTGGAGTGCACACGGGCACCGTCCTGTGTGGCATCTTGGGCATGAGGAGGTTTAAATTTGACGTGTGGTCCAATGATGTCAACTTGGCCAACCTCATGGAGCAGCTGGGAGTGGCCGGCAAGGTTCACATTTCTGAGGCCACCGCCAAATACCTGGATGACCGGTACGAGATGGAAGATGGGAAGGTCTTTGAACGCCTGGGCCAGAGTGTGGTCGTGGACCAGTTGAAAGGTCTGTGCATTTCTTTGCATCTGCATCTCCCTCCCTAATCCCTTTTGTGTTGAGAAAAGTCATCAGTGGTACCCCTCGGGTCACTTACCTGGGGCAGCTCAGGCCAAGTGTTTTCCCCATTGGGTCAGATATCTGGGGTCTGTTCACACGTGGCGATGCTCACCTAGAACGAGACCCCTAGAAAAGGGAAGAATTGGGAAATGTGTATCCTGCCTGCCAGCTCTTTCTTAAATTCTGGAGGCAGGTCCCAGGGATGAAGGGAACTTTGAAGCGCTTTAAGAGATGGTCTTTGCTGTTTATTTGGTTTCCCGTAAGTTGCATCACCACATTTCTTTACGCCTTTCCCCCCTAACTGTGGAGATTAAGACTTTTCTTCCCTTTAGGCCTCATGTTGCTTATTGTCCAAATAGGGTTATGAAGTCAGCTGAGCCCTGCGAGACTCTTGAGAACTCCATGGAAGTTTACACCCCTCGGTGCACTCTGCAGTAGCCCTAAAACGTTTGCATCTTAACCTTTCACTTACAGGACCATGCTCGCTTATCTGGGTGCTCGACCGTGTAGACCGTAGCCTTCTAGAACCTTGCCCCTCTCAAGCCACCAGGCAGCTTGGAAGCGATACACCCGGAGCAGGGCTCACACCCCCATGCCAGCCCCTCTGACTTGAGTCTGGCCCCTTGTCCCTGGTTGTAAACTCCTAACTACTGTTCTTGGTGTTTTCTCTGGGGAACAGCTGCTGCTGCTTTCATTTTATTTTTCTTCTTTTTATATAGGACCTCAGTCTTTAAGGTCTGGGAAGTGATGTACAAATAAATGGGACCAAAAATAGGGTTCTAAATAAAATAACAGACTGCCCCACCCCCTTTCTTCAACAGGCCTCATGTTTTACTGAAATCTTCCAGATTGAAGAAAACATCTATTTTGGAAGGATGTAGAGAACATTGCATTGATTTTTAAAGCCCTGAATTTGTAAAGGGTATTGGATTTCGTGCCCACACGTGCCATAATTACAGTCAGAAGACCCAGGAAAGGGGAGCCATAGGAACAGAGATGGTTTCAGTCAGAGATGTGGAGCGGCTGAGTGTTAAAGCTTGAACTGGGGATTAGCCCCGACATCATCTATAGGCGCTCTGGATTTTCTTTCTCAGACTTGTGATCAGTGTGCCCCATGGCATATATTTCCCTGTGATCCGCAAGGGTGCTCTTTCTCCTGATTTTTCTTGACTATATTACTTTTGCTGGTTGTTAAGAATATGGGTGTGGTAGAAAAACATTTTCCCCTGATAATTCTCTCTACCTAGAGAACTTTCAGGGTGACAGGATGAGGCTGGAAAGGACACGCTCAGCTCCCTTGAAAGAGTGGGGTGCAGATATGACTCCTGATTGACATCTTTGGGGCCCAAGTGCTGTGGGCTCTGTACTCAGGGGTTGTGGGGCAGATTCCAGAGGCTGGACCTGTGCTGGACTGCCTTAAATTAATGTGGGCCAGCAAACAGCAATGGCCATTTTGTAAGGTGAACTTTGAACAGTACATTTCTCTCATTGTTTCAGAAATAAAAGCAGGCGTCATCGTTAAGGATGGCTGGAAATGCCAGTGTTAGAGATTCAGCAAAACCTATTTTGTTAGTTTATGGGTAACTTCATTTTCACTTTTTAAATCCAAGGTCTCAACAACACTGATCAAAAGATGTGCTAGAGTGGGCTTATTGACTTTTTTTAACCTTCAGTAGTATTCTTTAGGTACATGAACTTTTTCCTTAAATTGGTGTCTCTTGTCTATGTGCAAAGGAAAAATTTTGTTTTAGGTGGGAGGTAGGGAAAACGAAAGCTAAATAGATGATGGTTTTATATGGTGTTCTCCTACAACGCTTCCCTTGGGGCATCAGCCCTTTCTGAACACTTGACAGTGCTCCATTATAGAGGCTGTCGGCACGTCTCCCGGCCCTTTGCAGAGCTGCAGTTCCCTCCTCCAGACTCAGCTGAGATGATTGCAGACTTTGCAGGAGACCCTGTCATTGTCCCGGTTAAGCTTCTACATGTTAAGATTTCCTGCCACCTCTGGTTGGGTGGTGGCTGGCATCTTCACTGTGTGCTGTTGGGGAACAGCCTATACCTCTCATCCGTTTCTTTCTCTGAAAGGGGGTCGGCCACACCCAGCAGAAGAATCTGTCGAAATGAGCCTGGGTGTTGTAAACTGGGGGCTCCAGACAGGTCTGGCAGCATGAAAGGAAAGCACCCCTGTAATTTATCTGGGTGGGCTTTGTGAAGGGGGCCAGTGATCATTTCTTGTGCTCTAGCACTGTGGGCACCATGGTCAGGAGTGGAGACACTTGGAGAGTCAGGGGCGCTGGGGAGACGCTTGCACTCTAGAGGCGCCTCGAGGTCAAGTGGTTCTCTGTCCAGGCAGAAAAAGGACACTTGTGCAGAGGCAATATCAGGCAAAGTCTGGGGCAGACTGGTGATTGTCAGTAGTTTACCCCACAGGGACAAGTGGGGGTCACATGGGGAGG
Source organism: Solenodon paradoxus (assembly GCA_004363575.1). Classification (NCBI taxonomy): domain Eukaryota; kingdom Metazoa; phylum Chordata; class Mammalia; order Eulipotyphla; family Solenodontidae; genus Solenodon; species Solenodon paradoxus. The sequence goes on along the minus strand of RJWH01003165.1, from coordinate 92,116 downwards.
CGCCTGGATCATCCAGTAGTGGGAGCCACGGCAGACTCGGTGAGGGGCCCAGGTGATCTGATGCGTAGTTTTGAAAGCTCACTGTGAGCTCTATAGGCCGGAGAGTGCTAACTGAAGGTCTCCGGAAGTCCCAAGGGTGGTAGCCTGGGCCGCAAGCAAACAGGTGAGGGGTTGTTTAGAACTGTGGCCTTTCCTTCATAGCCAGAGGGGCGCCGACACAGATACCACTGTCAGAGATCACAGGCATGTATGGATTTCTCTTGACACGAGGAGCGTAAAGCAGAGGTGCCGGTCCCTTGAAATCCGCTTCCATGCTCATGTCTTTGTGGAAGGCAGTACCCGCGGCTCTGGCAGAGTGAGGTGCAGAAACAAAACAAGGCTTTCCCCCCAAGCCATGCTCTTAGGTTCGTGGGGCGACTGGGAACATGGGACATGCACTGGGACAGAGGGTGACCCACTGGCCACCTCAGTGACCGAGACCTTCAGCATGTGCAGTAGGTGGCACTTAGAAGTGCTCCTGTCCAGCCCCCTGCTAATATCTGTCCCAAACTTGAAGTCATGGTTCCCTGCCAGTCAAGAGTGCGCCCGGGCCATTCTGTGCTCTGCTGAGTCCTTTGCTTCACGTGGTGCCTTGGAGAGCAAGTCCCCACCTAAGCCTGTAACCCTTGCCTCTGCAGTGCTAGCCCATGACAGCTGGGTCCCCCCGGAAGGTCTCATTCCAAGTGGATAGCTTGTGGCAGATGATGCAAAGCAGAAAATCCTCCCCAACAACTGGGACCAGAGGCAACACAGCTGAGGAGTGGTGCTCCGGCCGCCCCTGAAGACAGTAGATGAGGCTCCAGCAAGGAGCAGGCAACTGTCAGTGCTGGGGACAGGCTTCCAAGTAGAATGAAACTTTGGCAGAAAAAGTTACGGGTAAGGTTTGCTGGGCTGCTTCTGGACTGAAGGAAAGGAATCCTGAGAAACAAGCAAATGCAGTAAGAAGATTCACATCATCTTGTAGCCAGCCCGCTTCAAATAATAACCCTTTCTTTCTGTTGATCAGTGTCCTCTGTGTACTTAGCTGCGGGATAAAGATCTTGAAAAAACACATTTTCTCTCGTGGATGTGTGAGTGTGTGCATGCATGAGCCTAAATTCTCTTTTATTGGTTGGTGACATTATTGGCATTTCTGTTGGTTTTCTGAGGTTCTAAGGGTGTGATCAGTGAGCATTAGAAATCTGTAGACCTGCTGTCCTGGAAGGGGACAGGCAGGGTGGTCTCTAGGAAGGCTGGCAAAGACCATCTTGCTGTCTGTCTGGTGAGTGTTCCTAGCACATTGTTCCGGCTGGGCCAGCCTGACTGAATGGGCCAACTGTGGTGAAGAAAACTCTGCTTTGTAAAACTTGCCCGACCTTGCAGGTCAGCTTCGCGGTGTTCCCCTGCGTTTGCTAGAGGCTGGGCACAGGCATGGTTTTGAGAAGAGGACAAGATTCTGGGACTGGGGCCGTCAGGAGTGTGGTGGCCAGCAGCGAGCCAGCAGCTCTCCCGTGTTTCGATCTCAGGACTCCAGTGTACCCCGAAAGCCTCTTAGGGAAACTGGAGAATCATTTGGAAAATAGTGGTTCTTGAGTTACACCCTTCATCCCAATGTTGTCAGTGGCAGTGCCTGTAATATCAGGGAGATGTCTGCACGAGACACAGTTTTCCAAAACCCTAGTGTTCGTTTGAAAGTTTGACTTTTATTATTTATCACTTGTTTCCCTTGAAAAGACAAGTTCTTTTCATCCGTTATTCAGGGACTGTCTGGCAAGTACTGAGGTCTGAACAATCGTATTTTACTGTGGGTCACGCGTGCATGATGTTCCATCAGAAACACAGCCAGTTCTGCCGGTAGCCCCGCAGTGGTCCCACGGCGCTTTTCTCACAGCCGTGCCCCTCGGTCCACCCCAGGTGCCCAGGTGCCTGCCCGTCGAACCCCTAAGAGGCGGAAGAGGCTGGCACCTAGGGTTGAGATGTCACACAGACGTCACAGGTTTTCATTTTTACTGCATCCTCAAGGATGTAGGTGTGACAAGTAGCGTTGTCCTCCTGCACATTGGTGGGAAGCCCACCCCACGCCAGCCCCTGGGAGCTTGGTACCACCTCCTGGCTTCAGAGTCGGACACCAGCAGTTGACACCACCACTCTTGCTTCCGTACCATCAGTGTGGTGTCGACCCCAAAAAGGGGCCAGCGGCATCTTTGTGTTATAATGAAAGCTGTTTTCACCTTGCAGATGCCTTGCAAGGGTGTCAGAAACCCCTTGGGGTCTGCGGACCACATTTTCAGAACTGCTTCCCTAAGGTATGACTTGGGAAGGCTGAGGTCCTTTTGTCTTTCTCCCACCAGACCTGAGTCTTGAACCTGGTTCCTTGGCCTTTGCATGGCTTGTGCTTCAGTTGCCTGAGCTGCCCGAGCCACCGGGGGCGCAGCAGGTGGAGGGCTTGTTAGGCGCCACCCAGACACATGTTCTTGGGTGGGTGAAACGACTCCCACCGTGATTATATAGACACGTCCCACGTGCTGTGGAATTCGCAAGTGACTTGGGCGTAGGGGCTCCACAGTTGACAGGAACGACAGCTCTGCTGTCCAGGGGCGATGGGGACATCAGTTGAGAGGAGGATTCAAGCTAAGCACTGATCAGCATAGTGACTCGATCGCTGCAGCTGTTCAATAAAATGAGAACCAGCTCTTCTGCCAGGCTGAGTCACATTTTATCCTCCACTAAAGGGTGTTTCTTTTTCCTACGCTGTTTGGTGCACATCTTGTATAATTTGGGACTGAAATCCAGAACACACTAGGGACTGCGATTGTGTCAGTTTCTCAAATTAAAAAGGGCAAGTGTCCAACATCCAGAGCGCTGATAACTTGCCTTGGCTGAAATGTGGCTGCCAGCTTTGGCAGCTTCTTTCCTGAAAGCCCCAAGAGGCGGGGGAGGGGGGCAGGCAATATTGTTCTTGGACTTTTTCAGGTCCCCAGAGCCTAGGGGTACTTAAGATGATGGGGCCCTTGATAGTTGAGAAATCATGGGGAAATCTGGAGCCGGGTGACTCTGGAGACACTGGCTGAGTGTGAAGTACAGCAGTTACCCAGCTCCACGGAGTTCTGCGTTAAACTGTTTACTCAGTAAATATCGAGGTGCTCTTACCAATTACAAGGCCTGGTCTAGGTTCTGGAACTGGTATCCCTGCCTCTGGGAGAATCCGGCTGAGAAGGGGAAGTAGACTTGAGTCAGATAACCACCCAAACAAATAGGCGCTAGACTCCTGCTTCCACACGGGGCTTGGAGGCAGGGCCGCAGGGCCGCCGCTGTCTCATTTTAGAGGAGACAGCACTGGAGCACAGAGAGGTTAAGTAGCTGCAGTGGCCCGACGGCTGGAGAGACCGCCTCAGTGCTAAAGTGGTATTTCAGCCCAGAACTTACTAGAAAACACGAGGACCACGTCACAGAATTGTTGCAAGGATTACGGGGCAAGACGCGTGTTTAGGAAAGCGCTCGCAGTGCAGAGACTGCAGAGATCAGATTCCGTCGCTGGTGTCATGGAAAGTGGGGCAGTGTTCCCAGCAGCAGCAGCAGAACGACAGCCTCACCTTTGTTTAGCTCTTCCCGGCTCACCGAGTGGGTTCACGCAGTGCTCTCTCGACCGTGGTGAGATCTCACGGTCACGGGACCCGCGCACGCATAGACGTTCATGCTTTACTTACTTGATGCTTCCTTGTCGCGCGGTTTCAGGCTGCGCTGGAACCATAGCGTCACACCACTCTGTAGTGCGTGGATTTTGGCTTCTTTGATGCCTGCCACTCCGTTACGGAGACTATTGTTCCATCTTGGGACCCAGGGAAGCCCCTTCAGGTTGGCCCCCTAGTCCTTTTCATACAGTGGTAGTCTTTGGTAGTTTTCTTACTCATTAATAACTTTTTTTTTTCTTAAAAGGAAAGTATAGGCAGGAACGAAGGTGAGTAGGCGGGCAGGAAGAAAGACGTGGAGAAAAGCGTTTTATTATTTTTTTTATTTAGTTGTTTACACTGGTGGTTTCTTCCAGACCTGAGACATGGACCCAGGTCCTTGGGATTTATGTGGACTGTGCTCCTCTGGAGGCGGAGGACTTACCGACTACACCACCAGACGTGCCCACTTAGCAACATTTTTAAGGAAAGGAGAAATAGTAGGTATTAAAATTTCACAATTCTGTTTGATATGTTAATTCAGAGAGATTGAGCTCGTTTACCTTCTCCTTTTTGAAAAGGAAAGTAACAGTATATGCCCATGCGTGTGAAGAAAGCGTGCCACAGAGAAACGGCTTGGGCCTCGTCTAACTCTTTGGAGCCTTGACTTGCATCCCTGTGGTCGACAGTGGGAGAGTCAGCTCTGTTCTCTCCACACCCTCTCCCCACAGATGATGTTGCGAGATAAGTGCCTATGCGTGTTCGTAAATAGGGACAAAGAGCAGTGACGGAAATCCCAAACCAAAACGAAGAAATCTCTTGCAGACTGAAGCATGTCCCCAGCTCAGCAAGCCCCGGCCCCAGGACAGCTGGCTTCCCCAGGCTTCTGGAAGGCCCAACTCCAGGAATTCCCTTCCTTGGAGCCGAATTCTGACTCTGCGGCTTTCCTCTCCATTCTGCATCATACGCATGTACGGGGCCATTTTGTTTGTGAGCTGCCTCCAGCTCACCAGAGTGTGAGTTCCCACACGCCTGGCTTCCTACTCTTGTCCTGGTGCTGGGAGCACAGCCCAGCATGTCAGAGATGGTTCTGCCATTCAGACAAGTCAGTCCCCCAAACTGAGAGGGTAATTTGAGTCTGAAGAGCAAGGCCTGCGTGCCCGTGAGCCCTGATGGTCATTCGTGAGAGAGGCGCACATGCAGAGGTCCTCACACTGGAGCTGGTACTCGGGGCTTTGGCGGAAGCAAGACAGACACTCGCTCAGACGTAAGGTTCTTAGACCACTCCTTGGCATATGTTTATGTCTCATTTAGGAAAAAGATTTGTTGAGAGCCTGGCACCTGTATCCTGGACTAGGCCCCTGGTGTCTTGTTGGCCGAAGACTCCTTGGGGTGCAGGCATGATGGAGCAGAAGTTCCAGGAACTGGTTCTGGCCTCGGGGTGAGGGCAGCGCCGTGGCCGGTGAAATCACTTTGGCTCATACACAGCTGCTCAGTAATTGTGAGTGAAGAATGAAGGAGTGATGTAACTACTGACACTCCACACATCGGCCGTGCACTGAAGGCTCTGGCATGCCAGCCTGGCTGGAGGGCAGGAGGCCAGGCAGGTGACTGGCTGAAAACTCACGTTGATTTAGGACCCAGGAAATGCAGGGTTGAATAGCCGGTCTTCGTTTAGACACGCTTTTTTAAGCTTTTAAAAATGAAGATGTCCAGAAATGTATCTTTCTTTAATAACACTGTAGCTACTTTATAATTCTTATTTGATTATCATTTATGCTCATAAAAAATCAGCATCCCCCTTTTTTGGGCAAATCTCCAGGATAGGCTGTATGTGTAATTTCCAGGATTTTTATGTAATGCTATTAAATTCTCTTCATTTTTTTTTTACTTCCAAAGAAAACTGCTACTGAAAGCAGCCTTTGAATTATTTATATTCATGTTTTAATTGTTTGGGGAACATTAATTTTGGTTTTTTATAATCTCCTGTGTTGAGAGGAAATGTGACATGCCTGTGATTTATTTTCTTGTGTATGGATAGTAAAATACAATATACCATTAAGGCTTTTCCATTTTGAGTAACAGGGTCTATTTGCACATTGATTCAGTTAGTTTCTACCTTATTAAGTGTTGGTATTCAAAATGTGGATTACATTGTATTCTGTAACTTCATAAACGAGTTCTCTTCCCCATGAGAAAATGCTTCTTACAGCCATTGATGTTAATTTTTGCTTTGTGAATGAGCTGTCTAAAAACTTGGGGGAGGGGTGTTTCTGAAAGGAAAGCACTTTTCGAGAATTATTTGTAAATATGGGCGTTTTTGGTAGATTAGCTTTTCACTTTAAGCTTTTTCTTCTCCACTGACTGGCACTTCTAGGAAAATAACCTCTCTGATTCTCAGTTTTCTCCTATTTATAAAATGTGAAGTTTCAACTAGATGTGCTTTAAATGCCACATCATTCTGAAGTAGCTGAGCATCTCCAATGATCAGGAAATAGGTTGAAGACACCACTTCTCCATCCATTTATTTAGCCTCTGAACTCTCATTTAGGCAAACTTCACATATGGAAACTCCTCTGCAGAACCATTAGATTGCAGGGCACATGTGAGATTCTTAAGTTTCTTAAAGGGTTCTGTTACTTCCTTTAAGTAGAAATAAGATTGAGCATAACAATGTAAGCCACACGTGGTTTGGGGAATCATTTTTGTCTCTGAGCCCCCTTTGATCCTGAAAGTTTGCGAAACAACTTGAAATGACTTGGAGAAAATGTGACGTGATTCCGTCTTTAAAAATGTACTTAATTCCTGCTGGAACATTATTTTGGGAGAGACTGGAAGATTAGTTGCCAGTGGAAGAAAGTTAACTGTGTTGGCAGGTTTTTCACTTAGCAGAGCAGAGCAAATACTGGATTAATCATCTCCTTACCAGTCATTCCTTTAACAAAGGCTCACTGACTTCAGCGATGAGTCCCCGTGACTGCTGTCAGGTGCAGGGACGGTGCGTTTACTGTGACTCCCACAGTCCTGAAAGGAGTGCCCCTGAATAGTATATCCCTAGAAAGGAGAGGTCACCAATGCTCAGAGGAAACCCTGGGACTTAATGATAAAGATTTCAGAAACCATTTTCTTAGCAACAGAAAAGCAGCTCGTGGAAAGTAAGAACATTTTCTGTGATTTGCTTGACGGTGAAATAAACAAAGTAGAAAAGGAAAAACACTGGACTTTGTTTTAAAAGACTGTCGTCATTGGGTACCTATGTCATGGTACCTGAGCGAGAATGTCTCCTTGCAAAGACCCAGCTTGTGAAACTTAGCTCCCCTGACAGGGGTTGTGTTTCTGCTGTTAAAGTGACTGAGGCAGTCACTGCAGAAGGCTAGACACTTGCACAACCGCCCCGCCAACCAGGCATTTCGGAGGACTTTCACGTTTCACGGTGAATTGTCATCAGCTCTGCCTTCTTCCTGCTCGGGAAAGAAACTCTGATCCCGAACGCTTTCAGAGCTGGTGAGTCGGAGGGAGCAGGTTTGTCCTTCTGCCGCTTGAAGCGGAGATGTTTGCTTTCATAGCTCTAGTCACGGCGTTACTCTGTTTGGTAGCTGTTACGTTCCCAGTGCCGTAGACTCCCTGAGGCCTTCGTTTGCACCCAGGCTCCTGTTTCTGGTACAGCCTTGCCTGTGGCCTGTGGAGCTTTCCTGAACCAGGAACGGAAACCCGGTGTTTTGAGTGGATGATTTTAAGCTTTAATTAAAAAAACACAACTTGTTCAGCTAGAACTCACCATATAATTCACTCACGTAAAGCATGCAGTTCAGTGATTTTTAGCGTATTTATAGTTACGTGCAGCCGTCACCACAATTTCAGTACATTTCGTATCACTCTTAAAAGAAACTCTGGTCGCACCTAACAGTTAAGTCAGCCAGGCACAGTCCATGTACATCCCAAGGTCCCCAGTTCAAGCTAGTGTGGGGGGAGAGGCAACCAAGATGAAGTAAACGAAATAAAATAAAGATGCTTTCTCCTCTCTCTCCCTGCCTGCCTGCCTGCCTGCTCCTTTCCTTAGAAAGGAGAGAGAGAGAGAGAGAGAGAGAGAGAGAGAGAGAGAGAGAGAGAGAGAGAGAGAGAAACTACACTTCAGCACTCATCCCCATGTGTCCCTCCAAACCTCCCCTCTGGCAGCCTCTAATCTACTTTCCATCTCCCCAGATTTGCCTGTTGAGACCTCACATGAGACTTCACGTGCAGGTGCAGGCTTTTAGGTGACTGGCACCTTTGACTTTGCATATTGTTTTCATGTTTCCTCCAGGTCGAGTAGGGTCCATTCCTTTTGTTTGGGTACTGTTCCATTGTGTGGAAAGAACACATGTGTAGCCATCCACCAGCTCCTGGAAAAGCTGTTCTCTTTGACATTTACAATCCAGTTTATGGTTTGAAAATAGGTTGAAATGATTTAAAAAAAAAACCCAAACTTCTATTATTTAATAAGACAGTGATGAAAATTTAGCATTTTTATTTTTACTAGCCCTGAGAAGTTTTCCTGAAAGGCGTGATCAAGATTGACTGCTGGATTATAATCTAATGTTTCACCAAGTCAGTTTAATCTTATTAAACAACTGCCATCTTTTCTAAATTTGCTCTAAGTTGATGAAATGTTAGACAGTCTGCTCCTTTCCCTTGAGCCAGTACCCCGTAGACGCTTTAGGGTTAGCATATGGGTGCGATGAACCAGCCTCTTTGAATGCGAGGGTAGGTGGAATTTTCAGTGATTGAGACTCTTTCTGGACGGTTGAGTTTTCTGGAGAGCTGAGGAGTTTTCCCTTGTAGTCCATCTGACATCTTCCAGTTTTAACCAGTTTAAATTTGTGGTCTTACATTTCTGAAATGCAGAAGATACTTTCCTGCCTTCGTAAAAATGAAATATGCCAAATAAAACTTAATTTTCTTGATGACTCAGTTATTTTTATTACCTTCTATTGGGCTTTTACTGCTGTAGCAATTTCCCTATAAAAAGAGAGATTTTTGCTTTGCTTTAAATAAACTAAGATGGCTCTGTTTTTCCAATTCTTATGTTTAAAATAATTTTCCTGCCTGCCCCCTTGCTATCAGATTGGGTAGCTTTCACCATGTGTCCCTGCAGCAGTTTTGCTCCCTGGTCTTGCTTTCTGCTGTGAAAACACAATCCAGCTTGTTAACCTACAGAGGAAGTTTGATCAAAAGGACTAGAATTCGATCTTGGTGCAGTTTTTCGGTTGTCAGCTAGATTCTGAAATAAGTGAGGTTGCTGCATACTGAGTTCAGCATGAGTAAGATGTTATTACATTTATTTTTAGGATATTTTAAAGGGGTGGAAAAAGAAAATTTGAATCAAATTTGTATCTTAATAAATAGATCATGTTTTCCACAGACCAACATAGATCTGTTTTTGGAATATGCAGAAATAGAAAATGGAAATTGTAGATTAGATTCTATAATCAGAGATGAATTAATTAAAACTAACAATGAATTCTGTAATGACTGATATTACAAAGCTAAACTGAATGTTAAATTTGGGAAGTATGGTTGTTGTTGAAATTTGCCAGTGTCTGGGAAAGTGCTTTGCAGACTTTTCCCCAGAAACAGCTGGTAGAAGTCGCTGTCCTATACAATGTGTGTGTGTGTGTGTCTGTCTGTCTGTCTTTGTCTGTCTCTGCTGGGCAGAGGAGGAAGGCAGTCACCCTTCTTCCCTTCTGGTTTAACAGGAGGGTGTGCATGGATTTTCTCCCTGGCTCTGCAGGAGTCACACTTGGCGGCTGCAGCAGTGTGGGTGGTATGGGTTGGTTTTAGGAAGGTTTGTTCTTCCCAAGGGGCCTGGCCGGGTGCCAGGCTGCAGAGGCTGTCCCGGCAAATCGGCGGTCCGGGTTCTGCTTCTGCGCTTGTTCCTTGTCACACCCACTGCTGCCACATCTGTGGGGTGTTGGCCGTTCAGCTGGCTGTGCCCTCAGATGAAAAGTGATGTGGATTTGGTTCTTAGAAGCTGTATCTGCATGGTGAATGGCGTTCTTTACTGGAAGAAGTGCAGTCTGAGCAGCAGTTTTCTCCCCGGGGGAGGAGGGCGTCCCCTCACCTGAAGGGTCTTGGTCAGGATTAAATGACATGGGATCCCACAGGAGTTTCTGGCCAATGTTGGTTTTCTCCCTGGTGCTCTCCCCCACCCCAGTGTGATAACACCTGTTTTCCTCAGCGTTGATCCCCGTGTAGGAATGCTGCCCCGCAGCCCCGCAGCTGTGAAGAAGCAGGGTGTGGTGGGGTCCCGAGCTCTGTGACGCTGCGCACACGTGCACAAGGTGCCTGGTGCCTCACTGAACGAAAGGAGGGTGTCAGACGCAGCTTCTGACTGAGACTGAGGGGCCCACCTTGTTCTGCGTGGGTGCCTCTCTGCACCTTTCAGTGTGATGGTGGTAAGGGGGCCGCAGGTCCTGCTGTCACAGGGCCGCACAGGAAACAGTAGGGTGAGAATAAGACACTGTCCGTGATTGAAGATCTGGGTTGTAAAAGGTGCAGGAATCTCCTGATGTTTACATCCTGGCTGATCATGAACTCATCCAGGAACAAAAATCATACATAACAACCAGGAAAGGCAGGGGTGGGGGAGAGAGCTAACCCGCCACTGCATGAACCTGCCTTCTGCCCTTTACCCTCTGGCGACCTCAACCTTGCTGTCATAATCCGAAAGTTTATTTTATTTTACCAGTTGATTACGTTATTTCTCTGTATTCCAGAAATAGATGAGATCTTCCAGTGTTTGTCTTCTTCTGACTCACCTCACTCAGCAAAATACCCGCCATTTTGTTGTAAATGGCAGCATTTCACTGTTCTTTTATGACTGAGTAGTATCCATAGTGTGTATAATCTAGAGCTTCCTTACCCCTTCCTCTATCAGTAGCCATTGAGATTGCTTCCTTATCTAAGCTCTTAGAAATAATTATCAGTAATGCTTCAGTAAAGATCGGGATGCAGACATCTCTTAGAGCTTTACTTTCAGTATTCTCCAAGCAGCTGTTAACTGGATTATCACATATGTGTCCTTTATTATGTTAAGGTAATTTCCTTCCATCCCCATTTTATTGAGGTTTTTTTTTTTTTTTTTAATCACAAATAGGCGCTGGATCTTGTCAAATGCTTTTCTGCATCTGTTGAAATAATCATATGATTCCTGTCCTTCCTTTTTGTTGATATAGTGTATGACATTGATTAATTTATTTATGTTGAACCATTTTTGCATCCCTATGATAAATCCCACTTGATCATCATGATGGATGATTCTTTAATGTGTTGTTGAATTTGATCAGCTGTTATTTTTTTGAGGAATTTTTGAATCTATGTTCATCAAAGATATTAGTCCATAGTTGTTTCTTTTTTTGTGATGTCCTTATCAGTTTTTGGTATCAGAGTGATTGGATTCATGGAATGTGTTTGGAAGAGTTCCTTCTTGTTCAACTTTTGGAAAAAATATGTGACAAGTAGGTATTAAGTCTTCTTTAGAGACCTGTAGTCCTTAGCAGTAAAACTGGCAGGTCCTGGGCTGTTATTGGAAGGCTTTGATTACTGTTTGAATTTTATTGCTTGTGACTGGTCTATTTAGGTTTACTTTTTCCTATTTTCATTTGATAGGCTGTATAATTCTAAAAATTTCTCTAGTCTAGATTGGTGAATTTATTGGCATATAGATGTTTGCAATCTGTGCTTCTTTAAAAGAAAATTTTTTTAAAGGAAAGGTGCAGGTAGGAATAAAGGTGAGTAGGCAGGCAGGCAGGAGGAGAAAGGAGGAAGAAGTATTTATTTTTATTTAGTTGTTCATTTTGTTGGTTCTCCTGGCCTAGGATGCAAACCTGGGTCCTTGGGATGTATGTAGACTGTGCCATCCAGAGGTAGGTGGCACACTTAACCACTACTCCACCAGAGCACGCCTCTTCATTCTTTAATTTTCTTGGTGATCTTGAGGCGATGGCAGGAGATGCTGGGCTTCTGAGTAGGTGTCAACCTCTGCTCCCCTCTGGGTGAGGAGTGCTCTAGAGCCACACAAACTGGCAGCCCCAGATCCAGCCACATGGTTGCAGATGGACCAGTGGGTTTGGGGGCTGCTTGGAAGGAGCCAGTGGTTCAGGCCTCTGAAAACTGCAGCTGGTTGGGATGCCAGAGGAAGCCGTCATCTAACACATTCTCTGACATCAGATCTTTACCAACTGCCCACCTAGCCCCAGTCTGGCGGCAGACCAGCCGGTTTTGTGATGAGGTTCCCCCGAGAGGCGCAGGCAAGGGCATGCAGCTCAGGTGGTCAGACCGCTGGGACCTCAGCCCCATGAGCAGCCACGGCCCCGTAGACCTTGGGAGCTGGCTGTAATGAGGTGTGGCCCCTGCAAGCCCCTTGCCTCTTTCTCAAGGTCACAGTCGCATGAGGAGGCTGACCGACATGGGCGACACCAGGAATCCCTGCTAGCGGGCTCCCCGGAGGTTTAGGACTTCAGCCCCGCTGTGGCAGCTGTGAGCTAGCCTGCGGCAGGCGCTTCAGTGGACACAGGTGATTGACAGGAGTCGCTCCTGGAAACCTCGCAGAGAGTGCGGACGGACCTGCTGGTTTCACTTAGGGGACCTTTCCCGAAGCCGAGGCTCTGCTGCCAGTGTGGCTCTGTCTGAGTCCAACTCGGCTCTGCCCTAGGCGGCCACAGGCTGCACCTCCACTCTGCTGAGCTCCCCATGGGCACCTGCTGGGCAGTGAGCCCTCCCGTCTGCGTCTGCGGGAGGCGCTGTCGCTGAGGCCCTCCAGGCACCCGGGTGGGGTCCCCAGGCTGAGACTCCGCTTTCTCACCGTGTGCTGGCCTGTCTTTTATGGAGACACCGCCTCTGCAGTCCTCTGGCCTTTCTTTGCTTCTTTTCGCTGTGTTATCCCTGCCCCGTTAGCACTTTTCTCGTTTGTGGGGAGGGGATGAGCTGGGGGCCCTGTTTCTCTGCTGTCTTGGGTCAGAATTCATCTCTCCAGCGTTTTCAGGACTCATTTGCTGCCCCAAGACCCCCTCGCGGTTATTCTATAGGTTTTTGATGCTTCTTTTGTGTTAAGATTGACATGAAATTCACATAACCTGAAAGGAGCCATTTAAAAGTCAACAGCTGTGTCATTTAGTGCAGTCACAGTCCTGTGCTTCTCTTACCTCTCAGTTCAAACACTGTGCTCCCACCACAAGAAAACCCTGCACCATTAAGCAGTCGCCCCATTGCTGCCTCCTCCCAGCCCTGACCTCCAGCGACCTCCTTTGTCTCTGTGTTTGCCTCGTTTGGACATTTCAGAGGAGTGGAGTCACCCTGTGTGACTGACCGTGTGTCTGCCTCCTCTCCCTGAGCATCCTGCTCCCAGGCCCCTCTGCATGTCAGGTCACTCCCTTCCTGAGCGGCCCCCCTGTGACGGCCGTGAGCATGCTCTCAGCTCTGGGCTCTGTCCCCCAGCGGAGTTGCTGGTGCGGCGGTAACTGTTTAACTCCGACAAACCTCTGCTGGGTTTTAAAACGAGAAACCTGTGAGGAGGACCCTGTGAAGAGTCACCCGCGCAGTGAGACCTTTCAGAAGACAGCCTCCCTAAGATGAGCTTGGAGCTGGCAGTGAGCCGCGTTGTAAATGACACATCTTGATGGAGACACTTTGTTCACTGTGAGTTGGAATAGCATTGTGACCAGGAAAACAGTATCTAGAAGAGACCTTTTCTGTGTGATAACGTATGACTTTGGCTGCGGACTGGGACTGGGATTGGCATCTCTGGAATTGTATGTTAGATAAACAGTCAGTATCTAGGGCAAGCTTTAAAAAAAAAGTGCTATTTAAATATTGACCAAAAAAATAAAAAAGTCCCGAACAGCTCTAGGCACTTTCTTCAAGTGAATTCAAACTAACTACAGGGCGGTAAAATCAGGCTTCCCTCCAGTCCCCGGGCTGGGTGGGTCTGTGCCCATGGAGTGGGGGCCGGTGGGGTGCCCTGGGCTCCTGGGGCACAGAAGGCGTGACCTGGTCACAGCAGTGTTCCCACAGCGCTCCCTCAATTCAGAGCAGTTTCCTAGAACCACCACTCACTGGAAGGGCTCGACTCCCAGATGTGGTCATCGGGCCGGGCCTCGTTCATGTTTGCTGGTTTTTATGTCCTTGGAACAAACAAGTGCATGTAGGCTGGGATCTTGTTTAGGGAGGGGAGGGGACAATTGAGCTGCTACCCAGAAGCTGCTCCTCTTTCCGGGCAAAGGGAGAGGCAGGGCCTCTGGTGAGACCAGTGAGGCTGAGGGCAGCCGGGCTCCCGCCAGCCGAGAATCGGGGACAGGAGGAACTTTTTGGGCCAGCAGTGCCAGCCCGGCCCTCCCCCAGGTGGCTTTGCTCTCCACGGTGTCTATTGGTCCTCCTGAGCAGTGACCCATGGCAGCTGCAGCAGGACGCACGGTGGAGGACCCAGGGGTGAGGAGCCGCATATCATGGCTCCCTCTTGTCTGTGGGCGGGTGGGACTGTGCAGCCTAAGCAGCGGGAGCCTCTCTGGGGACACAGTGCCCTCATGGGGGGGGGGGGTGGAAGCCTCCTGTGTGCCCCGCCCTGCTGTCTGGCTGCACTTTGCTTTCTTTGTAAAAAGCCTCCTTGGCTCGTCCTGCCTCGCTGAGCAGCGCAGCGGTGAGTGCCTGAGAGGGCGCGGATGTGAGGAGGGTAGACCCTGCCCGGCTGCCGGGAGGTGTGACAGAGCAGACCCCCCGAGGGCGGGGTTGACAGTCACCTCCAGGTGTCCCAGGAGAGCCTCTCCTTGGAACACACCCAAGCCCAGAAAACACTCCCACACTGAAGCGTTTGCACGGGCCGCATCCCAGGGTGAAGATCCACCCATCAGTGGGTTCCCTGTCTCGTGCGCTCACACTCAGCTAACGTCGGAGGCGCTGCTGCGGACACGCACAGCCCCTCTGCAGCCGCCTTCTCCTTCAGGCCGGCGGCCCCGTGCGGCCCCGGCATCCCGTGGGCCGACTCCTTGCACCGCCTACACCAGAGAAGACAAACATCTGCCATTTGCAGGGCGTGGTCTTCGTGGCCCTTCCCGCGTGGCTGGACCGTGTAGCCTTTTCCAGCTGCAAGTGGCGGTTCGCACAGGTGTGGCTTCCCGAGCTGGTCTGAATGTCGTGAAGCCCAGGTGGCGTGCTGGCCCCGAAAGGTGGCCGGGAAGGGTGGCCTCCCTGGGCCTCGCTGCCTGCTCTGGTTGGCTGTGGGGCCCAGTGAGCATGCTGCCCAGCTCCGCGCGTGTTTCAGGAAAGGGACCGGCAGGGAGAGAGGAGGTGCCCAGTAAAGAGCCGTTGCGTCTCATCCGGCCGTCCCCCCACTGCTGGGCTCTGGGCGGACTCCACCTTCTGGCTTTTCTGAACAGGCTCCTGTGAACCTTCGCATATAGGTCTCTGTGTGGACACACGTGTCCTTTCTCCTGAGCATGCCTGTGGAGGAGGGGATTGCCGGGCCTTGTGGTCCCTCTGAGGTGACGGTTCCCATTTGGGGAGCCGCCGTGGCCGGTTTCCCACACAATGGCCCCCCAGCAGCGTGCAGGCTTCTGCTGGCTCCCCGTCTTGGCCAGAGCTTGCTCTTGTTGGACTTTCTGATGATAGCCACCCCAGTGGGGGGCGTTGCCTGTGTCAGACATAGGCAGCGAATGTGGGTATCGGTGATTTTTGTAAGATTTTATGTTACATTGGCCAGCGTGCTTTTGGCTGCGCTCATGCAGACCTGGCTAAGGAGCCAAAAAAGAATGGGGCGTCTTATCTCCCGTCACAGGGAGTATGGCCATTCCAGGGCTGATCAAGTCAGAGGTCCCGTGACGTTTTCAAGGGCCCAGGTCTTCGATCTCTGTCATCCTTGTGTTGTCATTCCTTGTGGCACAGGTGACGGCTCTGTCCAGTGAAGAAGAGGACCTTTCCTTTCATGCGTGTCTTATCAGCAAGGAAACCCCCCCAGACATGCCTGAGCGGACCCTGGCAGGGCCTCGCCTCGGGCCACCCCTGTCACCAGAGAGAGGCAGGCAGCTGGGTGTCAGCCTGCTTTCCGAATAGATGCGGGGGACCCTCGACAGAACCGGGTTCTGCTCTGGAGGGTGGTTGGGGCAGGAGTGTGAAGATGGACTCCGAGCCTTACGGACGCACAGCTTAAGGCTGCAGCTACGTTCAGCAACGTCGTTAAAATGGACACGTAGCTGCGCGCTCTCCAGAGAGCCTGGAGGTGGCGGCGGCGGCGGCGCCTCCACGCGTCCCCGGTTCCCCCGGTGGCGCAGCCCGTACACCTTGTTCAGGGTTCTGCCCTCGGTCTCCCCGCCCCAGGTTGAGTTTGCCCCCTGCCTCCTCCCTGCCTTCCCACCCCTCCTTCAGCTCTGCCACCTGCCCCGGCAGACACAGCGGCGCTGGCTGGGGCTCAGCCTCCGCTCTGACGTTCAGCGTGGGTGTGGATGCACAAAAGGACGACTTTCAGTCGGTGTGGTGGGAGGGACCGCACCTCTGAGCTTAGGAATGTCACGATATATGCGGCTTTCATGTGTTTGGGAGATTTACCCCTTAATCGTCACCTGGTCATTATCTTAGATGTCCCTGCCATCTTCATAAAGCCTTCTAGCAAGTATATTTCTCAGGCTTTTCTGAGCGTGGAGCTCTGCAAGTATTGTCTGTCCCAGAGGGGGGATGGTCTTGAGCAGCCTGGCCCCGCGGAGTCGGGCAGCACCCCGGTTCCGGGTGGGGCGCACGCACATCTTTCCTCTCGGGCTCTAACTCGCAGTCCATGGGAGAACATCTGTGACGGGCCGGTGGCTCCTGGAATTTACATACACAGAGAAAGACTGTCCCCACCTCCTGTGCCCGCTCCACCCATTGCCCCATCTGCACACCCGCCGTTCTTCTCCACAAAGCACAGGCCTATAAATATTTCCCCGTTTAAAAATAATGTCGTCCCCCGCCCCCCCCGTGAGTCAAGGTTCAGCTCTCGTCTATCTAATTTTAGTTCCTTGTTTTCATGAACTCGAGAATGCTTTCCTTAGCCAGAAAAGAGCAAAAGCACAGATATGAAGGGAGCTGCTTGCTCAATTTCCCTGCAATATTGGCATTTTTACTTGAGGTTTTCTTTTTTGTCAAGTAGGTGATAGAAAAGCAAAACAGTGATTTAGAGAGATACGAGGAGAACAGTGGCTGCTTGTTTCTGCTTGCGGTGTTTTCTGAGAGTAATGCGTTAGTGACTTGGAGCACGTTTTTCTTGGTTAGAATTTTGATGGCTGCCAGTTTGTGATCTCATTTTCTATTGTTATTTTATGTTGGTTTTTCCGTGCATCTAGATAATTAACATGTTTTTATTTGTGAGGAGAATAAATACTCCTTGGGATGAATGTACCACAATTATTTAACCATCCCCTGTCTGAACTTTTAGATTGTTTCAAGTTTCTTTTTGCCCCTGTAAATACTGCAGCTTCATGGAATGTGGGACTTCGAAGCCTTATATTTAGACAATGGCGAGTAGCGGTGGGCACTTTATTATTATTTTTTAGTTCTAAAAGTGAAATATGTTTGCGGTCTAGCTTTTAGAAAAGACAGACCAACAGAAAGGCGATAGGAACCCTCAGTACCCAGAGATAGCCACTTGGGGGTGTTTTCAGTGCAAATGAGCAAATCAGTCTTTAACATATTTTGACATGGTGACGTGGTGATAAACTATTGTTTGATAACCTGTCTCGCCTTATAGATCATGCACATCTTTCTGCTCTTTGTCTTTGTTATCTTAAATATCTGTAATCTTATATCATAGATGAACTATAGTTTATTTGGGAAATCTCCCTTTCGGAAATTTAAATTATTACCAGTTTTGCATTACTAAGGCATGGACCCACATTTGGGACCCTTGGCTGGGGCAGGGGGAAAGCCCCCCTCTTCCACCTTCCCCCCGTGGCTTAGGCAGCTAGGGCGCAGGCTAGGAGACATCGTACAATTCCATATACATCATAGCTTAATTGGCATCTTTTATTTCATAGAACAAAAATCAGTGGTGCAACATAAAATTGTCCTCTTACATTTGATGAATTTAGGCTGTAGATTATTACATGACCAGCATCCTCACTGATCATTGTCTTTTCCTCCATGAATTTCTAGTAAGGTCAAACCTTTCTTCATATGTGTACTGCTGTCTTAGTTAGATGTCCCCCTTTTAGAGTCTGTGACTTGAGATGTTTGTCTGTTCCTTATTAATTTGAAAAATCTACATAACTATCTTAATCTTTGTCTTTCATATGCATTGTGAAGTGTCCCCCAATTTGCAACTTGCTTGTCAGTCATCATGTATTTCTGTTCTGTGTGTAAAGGATAGGTACAGGTAGAGATGAATAACAGCAGACAGACAGGACAAGGGAGGAGGAAGAAGCACTCCATTTCTGTTTTTCCATTTGGTTGTTCATCTTGGTGCTTCTCATTGGCCCCAGTCCTGACCTGGGGATCTTGGGCTGCATGTGGACTGAGCCAAACCTCGACTCCACTGGGGCGTGCCAAATACATCGTTTTATTTTGAGCATATTTACTGCTGTTTTCTTTTGTGGTCTCTACTTTTGATGACATAGTTAGGAAAGCCTTCTTCACTCCAGGATCATGTAAATATTAGCCTATATTTTCTCCTAGTGCTTTTTTATTTTTTATGTCCCGATATCTTTAATTCATCTTCAATTTATTTTGACACAGAGTGTGCATGGGCCAGGTTATTTTAGACCATTTATTGGTATATACAGATATGAATTATATACTGCTTATTGATATACATTCTTGTGGATATAGAAAATTTTGATTTATTTGTGAGTCTGTTCTTGCCCTTTTGTCTTCCTGTTTTTATTCATTTTTCCAGCTGTCTCAATGCCGGGCTTATTAGGTTCTTTCCTTACAAACTCCCTTTGGCCTTTTAACTCAGATTCTTTCAGATTAATGATTAATTTGACATCTTTACAATTTCGAGTAAGCTGATGGGTATATCTCTCTGTTTAGACAAGTCCCTCTTGTGTCACATGGTAAAATTTTGTCATTTTTCCTAAACTTTCACATTTCTTAAATATAGTCGTTTTACTATTTTTCATTGCTCCTGTGCCTAGGGTCTGGCTGTTGGTCTATTGGAAAGTTGCCAAATCTTACAATCTGCAGAATAATAAGATTCACCCAACATACACGCATAGTTCACCGAGTTAGCAGTGGGGTGACAGCACCCACACTCCCGGGCCGCACCCATCTGCCCTCTCACGGTTTGGTCTCTGCAGATGCCCTGGGAAGACTCACAGGGGCGGTCTCTGCGCTCTCTTCTTTCTCTTGGAATAATGCTCTTGAGTTTCACCGCATTGTTGCAGCGACCGTAGCTCATTCCTGTTCATTTGAATTGTCTTCCTCCGTGTGGCTCCGCCCGGTTTTGCAGACCACTCCTTGCTGCTGGGCACTGGATGATTCTGCTCTGGGTTATTAAGAAGGAACAGCTGTGCACGCTGAAAGTCTTCTGTGGACTAGAGTTTCGTTTCTCCTGGTTAAATACATAGGAGTGGAATTACAGGGGTGCGTGGTGCGTGCGTTTAACTTTACTAGGAACTATAAATTGAAATGTCATTTTTCTGTGTAACTGGCCACTTAATTGAATGCTTATTGATTCTAAGGTTATCTTAGATTTCTTGGTAGAATATTATATAATGTAGCCTCCCTTTTCAGTCTTTATATCTGATTTATTTTCCTAGAACTGAAACATAAGGGCCCCAAATAGGCCTTTCTCTGCTGAGAGTCACAGCTCCTTGGGACTCGGGTGGGCATGTGCGCGTCCTCCTTTGAGAGAGAGGGCAACCAAGTGCAGGAAACAATGACCATCAAGGAAACTCTGACCCCTTTCCTCAGTGCTCATCGCTCTGAACTGTCACTGAGTCCTCAGAGGACGTGGGGCCGGTGTCGGGTCTCTCGGACAGGAAGACCACCGAGCCGGCCAGAAACAAAAGTACCTGGCCTGTGGGCAGCCTGCGCTCAGAGGGCGCCGGGTCTGTTTCTCCAGAAGAAAGGGAGTGAAGCCAGGCCCTCCATTCATTGTGATCTCGGCCGAGTGAGTTTTCAGCAGAGCTGTAACTCCACGATTAAGACTGAAACGTTGGCCTCGTGTCACACCGGTCCTCTCATTATTGGATTAGCTGCTGGCATGTCAGCCCCGGAGAGCAAGCATAGGAAGGAGACTTATTCTTAACGCTGGCTGTCCTCCGAGTCTCGGGGCCTTGTCGAAAGGTGGCTCCTTAACATGCCCGTGCCCCGGTTGGTCACAGTGGACTGGGGACCCTGGCGATTGCAGCCGCTTCTGGGTCATTGCTCATTTTCTTGGCACTTTTTTTTTTTTTTTTTTTGGCTTTTCTTCTTAGTTCCTTGGTGTGACTCAGCGCTTGCCAATAACTGTGACATCCACTGGGACCACGGAGGTGAAAGCGGGAGCATTTCTCATCCTCTAGGCAAACCCTCTATCAGGGTGACTGGCAGACAGCGTCAGCCACAGACTAGGGGCAGGATGGGGACTCCCGACTCTTAGAAAGGATGCAAAATTTAAATTTCTTGTTGAATGGAATTCTTAAATGGAAAGGGTTATAGGTTCACCTCCGTAAACCCTGGGTTTGCTTTGGGTTTTCTCTTTTTGACTCTGACTGGCTTTTTTAACAATGCTGTTCATGGCTGAGCAGCCAGGCCCAAGTCCGAAGTCTGGACTCTGATCTCCCGTGTGTGCCGTCTCATCATCTGTGCTCCCCTGCCCCCTTTCCTCCTCACGGACCGGGCACTCTGCTCCCCTGCCCCCTTTCCTCCTCATGGACTGGGCACTCTGCTCCCCTGCCCTCTTTCCTCCTCACGGACCGGGCACTGTGCTCCCCTGCCCCCTTTCCTCCTCATGGACCGGGCACTCTGCTCCCCTGCCCCCTTTCCTCCTCATGGACCGGGCACTGTGCTCCCCTGCCCCCTTTCTTTCTCATGGACTGGGCGTCTGCTGCGCAGAGAAGTAAATCATACCTGTGTGATTCAGGATGGAAGGGCCTCACCCAAGGTCTCACTTAGAAATGGTCTTTTTCGGCCTTTCTCCCGAAGAGGCCAGGCTGGCTCATCGAAGGTTGTTTACATCAGCTGTGCTCCTGCTCACCTCCCAAGCACCAGCTCTGACGGCTTCCCCTCTGTGAAGGCCCCAGGCCCCCAGGCAGAGCACGCGCTGCCCCCTGAGCTCCTGGGGACCCAGTGAGTGGCAGTGCCGGCTGTGCCTGGCTGTGCCTGGCTGTGCCTGGCTGTACCCGGCTGTGCCCGCTGTGCCTGGCTGTGCCGGCTGTGCCCGCTGTCCCCGCTGTGCCCGGCTTGTTGGTGTTGCTGAAGGACCTGCTTTCGGCAGGTGCACGTCTCATAAATACCTCCGGTTTTTCCTCATCACTTCTTCTGTAAATTTGTAACCCTCTGGGGGCTTAAAATGTCAATTTAAGGATTAAAACGGGGTTAAAAGAACCACAGACAGTACTCAGGATACTGCCAGTCTCTGTTCTCTTTAAGCCGCAGGAAAAGTCAGAGACTCAGCACCGTGCTGCCCTCTGCTTGCTGTGGGCAGTGACCCTGGCTCATGACACTTCTCCATTAAATGTCTTTACAAAGTGTCATGCTTTATACTCTACGCTTCTGTCAATTTCAAAATGATGTTTTAGATTTTCCACATAAAGAAGTAGTCTGTCTTCTCTCTCTGTTTGGAACCTTCCTCCTTGTGGATGATCTGCTGGTTCTCTTCTCAGGTCCCTGGGCAAGAAGGGGCTGCAGGAGGCTGGGCATCAGTGCCTGCCCCTGAGGAGGTACTCTCCCGTGGCCCCCGGGACAGGAGGTATCCAGGAACTGGTCACCACGTGTGCCTGCAGTGACCACACTGCTCCCCATCTCATGTCTGTTCCTTCAGCCGGGCAGGGCGCCCTGCTAGGATGGCTCCGGGCACCAGAGGCGTCGCCTTGGCAAAGAGCTGATCACACAGGCATCCAGTTCGGGCAGTGTCTCCTGAGACCCCTGCCCTGTTTTAGCAAGAGCTGAATCTTAAATGCATTTGTGACTCAGCCCCTAAACTCAAATTTGTTTATTTGTATTTTTATTTTTAGGGAAATGTGCAGGCAGGAATGACAGTGAGTAGGCAGGCAGGAAGAGAGGAGGAAGAAGCATTTTAGTTCTTTTTGCTTAGTGGTTCATCTTGATGGTTTTCCGGACCCAGGATGTGAACTGGGTCCTGGGGATGTATGTGGACTGCACCCAGTGGACTTAACTGCTAAGCCACCAGGGCGCCCCATAAGCTTCAGATTTAGAATCTTACTGGGCTTAGTGTAGAGACTACAAGGACGGACTGGAGGGTCGTTCAGGCCTGAACTTCAGTCGATTCTGACCAGCTGGGTGGTCACCAGCAGGGGCGCCTGCTGTGCACGCTTCATGGGGACACACCTGGCACTGTGTGTGCATGAGGCGGGGTGAGGCCTGTGCCTCTGTGCAGAGACCCACATCAGTTCTGTCAGGGCAGAGACACGTGGCTAGTTCACTCTCAGTAAAAATTAAGTGGGTCTAGTGAGACCTAATAAATACGCAGTAGCCATGTAGGTGTGTGCGCGTGGCCCCTGGGAGCCAGTTATACCCGGGCCCGTGGACTGCTTGTTCCTTTTTCTTTTCTCTTTTCTCTTTCCTCTGGCTTGAACTATTTTTTTCTTTTATCTCCCCTATGATTTATTTAGTTTTAATTCCTCTGTGAACATATTGCTCGTGTCTCTTCTCTAACTTAGCGATTGCCCAGAGTTTCAGTCAACATCTTATCAGTCGACCTTCAGTATGGCTCTGCTTGACCTGTTGTGTAAGACGCTTGTCAGAATACCTAATGCTATTGCTGTCACGATTCTATATTCTGATACGTTATAAATGCCATAATATGCTGTTTCTATTTTTAGTTTAGACACTAAAATTGCCTTTGTACGCAGTGTGGTCCAGTTGAACTTTCTGCAGTAACAGAAATAGTTATGCCTGCAATTAGCATGCGCGCCTCCACCACAGGTGATGTGAAGGTCTTGAAAGGTGACCAGCTGTGACTAATGGACTGAATTAATTTTTTTATTTTTAATTTAAGTAGTTACCTGTGATAGTGGCTACTGTATTCAACATTGCAGTTTTTCAAACAGTTAAACATGAACAAAAATTTGGGACTGACCTTTTTAAATTACTTCAGGAATTCTTCATTTCTTTGTTAGCTGGAGCTTTCTCAGGTCACCTTCAGACTGCAGAACTTCCTGGAATATTTCTTGTCGGGCAGGCCTGATAGGAATGAATCATCTCAACTTTTGCTTCTCTGAAAAATTCTTTCTTTCCCACTCATATGAAATGTATTTTTGCAGGACAGATAATTTTGTGTTGAACGTCGGCGGTAAGGAGGCGGCGCCCTTACCTGCTGGCCTGCATTGTTCTCAAGGCAGCTGTTTGACTGACACGTCTCTCCAGCTCCCACCAGGCTGCTCTCCCCATGGCTTCTAATTGTCAGCAACTGGCAGGATGAGTTTGTGTTTATCTGCTCCGGGGCCTCCTCACTTTGGGATGTGTGCATTGATGTCTCTCTTACTGACACATGCTGCGCGGTCATCTCTGGAGAGTTTCTTGCAGTCTGTCTGTCTCCAGGGATTCTGTTGGCTTGTGGGGAGTGTTTCTGGCTCTACCTCATGCGCCATGCTTTTCATGCTGCTCATTTCCACTGGATTCTTTGTCATCATTTCCACCTCTGCTCTAATTTCTAGCCCTTCCTGATAGTGTCCTCCCTCCGGCAGGTCACCTCTGCACTGTGGCCGTGCGTTCCCCTGGGCCTGATCCCTGGGCCCCCCCGCGGCCCGTCCCTCCTCCTGCAGGAGGGGCCAGGGCTGCTGGCTGCTTGGCAGCCTTGGGACCTTAACTGTTGAGTGGGTTCAAGAAAAGTTGTGATTTTTGTAACTGATCTTTGTTTTAATTTTTTCTAAGGTGGGGTGATGCCCTTTCCAGCTTCTAAAAGTAAAACTTCCTGGTAGTTTTTCAGAAATTGAGACTTATAATATTTACACTTTTATTCATGGCTTGGTTGTTTTTTTGTTTTTTTTTTTAACTGGTAGAGAAAATTCACATAACAGATATATGAGCATGTTTGTTTAGAAATCTGTGAGTCCCGGTTTCTCAGGTACTGCTTAGAAATGGATTTTTTAAGACCCTAATTTAAAGAAATAAATGTACATGAAAATTCGAACTGATAGCATTTTCCAAATAGTGACCAATATGGAAAAAGTATCTTCACTGATAGAAAAGTGCAAATGGGAATTCACTAGAGTACTGTCACATTCTTCATGCATCAGAAAGAATCATAAAACCAGGTGGGTGGCATGTTACTGCTAGTTCACTTTTTCCGAAGAATAGAAACGAAAACAGTAACACTTCTGATTGATCCTGGGGGAGCAGAACCTTTGGAAAATCTGAGAAACTTTAGGACTCTTAGAAAGTGATCTTAAAGAAACGAAAGAGCCATTGATTCATAGAGCATAGTGCCGTCCATGATAGTGAGACTTGAACGGTGTTCCAGCCTCACAACCACAGTGGTGACAGCCACGGTTACCCTGTCACGCAGCCAGAGCTGGTCTGACGTTTACTCACTCAGCAGACCTGTGTGCAGTGCCACTGTGCCAGGCTCTGTGCTAAGTGTCTTGGATGACTTCTCTCCTAAATCTTTACCGTCCTCAGGAGGTAGAGAGAACTCTCACTCCATTTTACAGATATGAAAACCAAGGCAGGGAGAGAAAAGCCCTTCCCAAAGGCACATAACTAGTAACAACACAGGGGCTGGAATCATCAAAAGACCAGATTGAAGGAGAATGGTGAAGAATTTTAATCACTTGTATTTGCAAAGAGGAGATGGTTGTAGTTGTTGGGGAGACGTAGGGAAGCCACCAGCGTGGGACACTCGTGGCGCCCGTGCAGAGCCTTTGTGAGGGACACATGGCAGCCTCTGTCAAAGTTTACCTGTCACACACCGTTTGACCAAGCCATTCTACTCTTAGGCATTTACGCTGTGGAAATACTTGGCTAAGTGTACAAAGATGTATTTTTGAAGATCTAGGCTACCATCTTACTTGTAATAACAGAAAACTGGAAAAGAGCTGAGTATCTATCAAGTGTCTACCCTGTGAGTGACCTGCTGGACCGTGGGGCAGTTGTCACGCTTGCAAGAAAGAAGCAGGCCTGTGTGTGCATCATGGGCCCGACAGCCTCATTAATGGTCCATGGAAAAAGCCAGAGACTGCAGCATCTGTAAGACATTGCATCTTCTTATAAAAAAGTACCTGAGAGTATGTGTAGATGGCAGTCTGCGGCTAAAGACTATGCACAGACCGACACATAGTGTCACCATCAGCCGTCGGATTAGAGAAACTTCTAATTTCCTGTTTTATGCTTTCCATGGTTTTAGGTTTTTCTTGCAACAACACGTGTGTATTGCTGTTGTAACAGGAAAGCTATCAAAGTGTTTAAAGCCATCATTACATGAGCTGTCCTCACTGGTGGGGTACACATGGAAGGCCCTTCAGTGAGGAAAAGTGGATGCAAGGTAAAGACAGGCCGGCCCTGGCCAACTCTACGTGCAGATTGAATGAGACCTTGCCTGGGTGGGAGAATATTGAATTCTGTACTTTCTTTAGGCTGTAAACTGCTGAAATTACAAATCATAATATTAAAAGTCTTCATTTTCCCCACAAATAGAAAGACAAAGATCTTCAGACCCCAAGTAGAAGAGGGGGAAATGTTTCTGCTGCTTTGTCCTCCTAGCCTACTTAATTAAAGGCATAAATTTTCCACTGAAAGTGCAACTGTAGAGTTCAGTGGCCGTAAACAGGTTCAGAGTTGATTGTGCTGACTTCACAGAGTAAATATTTGCAGGCGCCGCTCACAGTGAGAGGTGTGTGGGGAGAGGGCATCTCACCTGCTGGTACCTGAGAGCCTCTTGGTCGGGTCCTGGCTGACCCTGCTTCCAGGGTCCCCTGGGGGTAGGTTGGCCATGGGCTCCCATGAGGGTCCAGCTCTGCTCAGGAGGAACCATAACATACCACCTGGGGCACACAGCTATCCCAGAGCCAGAATTTTGCCTTGAAATGGTCTCTGCCGCCTGTGTAGGATGACGCGGCTGAGCGAGAACGATCTTCGTTTGATAATGCTCCTGATTTGAACCAGAAGTCTTGGGTTTGACCCAGACCGTCCTGTCCGTAGTGGGTGGTAGGCGTGTGTAACGTCGGAGTTTGCTGCTGTTAAAGACCTGGGGAAAGGAAATGACTGGCTCGACCAACACAGAAACAGCTCTAGCATAGAGGAAGGATCTTAAAAATTAGTCTTTTACTCTTCTTGTGAAGTAATGTTAGTTATAAATATTATTTGAATATATTTTAATCATCTATTAAGAAAAACAACCTATATTGGAGCAGGGGTTCAGGTTTCTAATTTGGGGGACTTTTATTTCTCCTCCCCTCCTGCCCTCCTCCTCATTCCATTATTCTAATGGGTTTTAAAAAGTTGTCATTTCAGCTCTGAAAACTTTTTCGTAAGAACTGCGCCGCATAAACCGTTTTCTCCAGTTCTCAGACCGTGGCTTGCAGTTAGGTTGCATGAAAGGTGAGCAGGTGGGATAGTAAGGCTGCACCTGCTTTGGTGTAATGAAGAACTTTTCCTGCATTGAAAGGAAGTTGAAATTTATGGAAAAGCAAATCCTTTCTTTGAATTGTATGTAAATGAGAAAGTTGGGAACAAAGTTATGTCTAGCTGGGTACTTTTGGAATTCCTATAAGCGGGACTCTTTGAAAGCTAAGTTTTTTGATATGAATTACTTGTTATTCTAAAGAATATTAGTCATCTTTTCATGGGTCTCATGGAAATGTTGTTGGATGTACAATCTGTCTTATTAAAAAGTAAGATTATTGCTCTCGACTCTAGAAACGGGAGAGAAAAGTAACCCCAGTCTGATCCTAGAAGGAAGCTGGCAGTGGTAGGTGAAATGAGAACACCCAGACAGGAGATTTATGGGGATCCTATATGAGAGCCATGGCATACTTGTTGCCACCTTAGGATTGATGCCTGTGGGGTTTCCATGAGGGGACCTCAGTGCACTGCCTCAGTCGTGGTCACCGATGACTGGGGCAAGCCTTGTCCGTTGCTCACGTCATGTGGGGTGACAGCACGGGCGGGGAAGAGATTCCCGCTGGTTAGTCTGCCGTCCCCTGAGGGTGAACACCGGCTCTGGTGGTGCCCTGAGGGTCTGGGGAGGAGGTGAGGGTGCTTCATAAGGTAGGTGGCCTTTCAGTGGGGACAGGAGTGACATTGGAGTACCACATATTTGGAACCAGGCTTCTGGGCCTGGCTCCGAGGTACACTCCCAGAATGGAAAGTGAAAGGAAGGACGAGGTGGGGCTGGCGGCCTTAAACCTGCCTACTCTGATCTCACCGCCCACTAATTTGTCCTTAGCTGGGGTCCCAGTAATTGCCATGTGATTGGCAGGACAGTAGCAGGCCTCTCCCACTGACTCTAGTAGCTCCAGGCGAGCACGGCGGGCATGAGACCACTCGAGCGGTTGTGGAATTGCTGGACGCTGCCAGGACTGCAGGCCAGGCCTGAACTCTGCAGGACGCTGAGCGACGCACGGACCCTTCTTATTCCTCGTCACAGGGTGCTGCTGCACCTCCGTCTCTGCACCCACCACTCGGCTCTGGCCGAGCAAGGATCGGCCTGCAGGCCTGTGACCTCGCGGGGATGAGTGAGGGGCGCAGGGCAGCCCTTGGGTTTTTTTTTTTTAAACAAATAAAAGCCACATCATCAAGGCTAATTTCAAACACAGAGACGTAAACAGTATAATGAACCTTCTGTCCCCGGCACCCCATCGAGCATGACCTGCTCACGGGCACTCCTGCAGTTTCTGTGCAAAGTGGACTTGACTCGTTGAATCTGCAGCTCAGTGTGGGCGAGGAAAACCGCCCGAGCGCCTGGGCCTGGGCAGACCGACCGCGGGGACTGGGGACACGCAGGCTGTGCTGCGGGCTCTGCCGCTGCTCCCACCGCTGCTCCCGTCGCATCTCAGCTGGTCAGCTGCCTTTGGTGACCTCCCGTCCTGAAACGGTTGCTGTGACACACTGTCCAGTATTACCAAGGCTTTTGAGGGGTCTGCCGAGTTTCTCACTGTGCTGGAAGTGCGGGTGCTCCCCACAAGCCCTGGTCACTACCTCTGTGTGTCCAGCTCTGCGAGAGCAGCCTGACCATGAGACCAGCAGCACGGCGGGTGGTGCGGGGAGGAGTCGTCTCTCTCTCTCTCTCTCTCTCTCTCTCTCTCTCCCAGGCTGTGAGCCCCACGTCTCCGGCGCAGCCCCACCATCCAGGGGGTCTGTGCCCGCCAGGCGTGCTGCCACGTGCCGGTCATGCCGGCCAGAGTTGGGGTATCTGCCAGTCGTCCCAAGAGCACGCGCCGCCTTCCTGCGCCCCGGGCCCAGACCTGAGAGTGGCGTGCTTGTCGCAGCGAGGCTGGTCTGGCTGTGCGAGGACGAGGCCCCCTTGCATTTGCTTTGAAACAGGATTCCCGTCGGATAGGACAGCTGCCGTGCGTGAGACAGATGGTTGGGTAGGATCTGGTGAGGAGGAGTCATTCAAGATCAGGATGTCACAGACGTGTTCGAAGACGACCTCTGACAAGGAAGGAGCTGTGCGGGACTCGACCCGCTCCCTTCAGCTGCAAGTTTCCGATTCAGTGGACAGTCCAGAGGCCGACTGAGTGCTCCGCCCTGTCTGTGGGACACCGCTGGCCAGTGGGCTGTGACTTCAGACCACACTGGGGCCTCGGAAAGCTGGTCACCTGGCGTGTCTGCAGGGTCTCGATGGTCACCTGGGGGAGCTGGCAGGGAGTGCCTCCTGTTGGGGAGCAGCACCTCTGTCCTGCTCATAGACTGTTCCCTGAAAGCCTCCCAGAAAATGCATTCACTTGAAACGTCTGCAGATAGCACCCACTTTCTCTGTCTGTCCCTTTACTGTGAAGGAAGGATTGCCGGTCCCAGGACAGCCCCACTGCATCCCCTTGCCCCCCACTCCTCTTCGCCTTGTGTCCTTCCCCTTCCACAGGCCCTGTTCTCTGCCACTTCTCTGACCTAGAACTTCTAAGACATGAAGTGCTGATTTTATTTACCAGAAATCATCAGGTTTTCATGATATGCCAAAAGAATGAAAATCTTGAGAAAAACTCAAATCTCAAGAGTTGCACACAATAGTGTCCTTGGCAGAACTTGATCTTTTAATACCGTGTAATTAGGACCACAGCTGCCCCCACGCGGACCACCTCCAGCAGGTTTCTCAGTGGACAGTGTCCACTCTTAACAGCTGGAGATAGCACTCCCTGGTGTCCTAGGAGTTTAGAATATCAGATGCAGTCCACAGACATCCCAAGGTCCTGGGTTCAAGAGCTGGGGCCCAGGGAACAACCAACTAAAATAAATAAAAAGCTGCTTCCTCCTTTATCTCCCTGCCTTTGTACTCACTTTCATTCCTTCCTTCACCTTCCTTAAAAAAAAAAAAGAAAAAGAAAAAAGTTGGAGTGATTCCTTTTGAATGAATATTATTTTGGAGTTGAGTCTGTGAGGCCTTAATCTCTGCACTCAACCGCAACTTGAGAAAATCAGGTGTTTTAAGTTCATTTCTGCTTTCGCGTGCCTTAAAAACGTAAGCATGACTCAAGTCCTTGTGTTGGGGTAAGGGGTGGGTGACAGTCCTGGAATCAAACACTGTCGCCTGTATTTCTGATGCCATGGCCTCTGCCACTTAGGTGAATGCCACACGCGTGCTGGGTCAGCCCAGCTTGGTTGTGCAGTGAACAAAGCAGACACAGCCCCGCTTTTGTGGCCCAGACGTCATAGAAAGGGGAGTCAAACGTCAGCACGGCCTGTAGGAAAAATGGAACCAGTGCATCAGCAGTGACGAGAGGTCGGCAGGGGAAGGGCAGGGCGGGGCGTGCAGGTTGGGGGAGATGTCCCAGTTCCCTCGGGCATTGCCTGCCAGGGAGGCCCTCTGCGGGGTCTTCACACATGGAGTTGTTTCCGGGAGGCCCTCGAGCGGAGGCGCCCACTCCCTCTGCCGGCAGCACTGCTGGACGCCGCGCCCCGCGCCATCCCAGAATATTTGGTGACCTTGCCGCTTGGCAGTTTTTTTTAAATGTTACTTTAAATCTCCAAAAAAGGAAAACAACTAAGTGCAGGCTGTGCGTGCTGTCCTTGTGGACACACAGGCAGCGACGGTGGCGCGTGCACAGGACGCGTGTTCTCTCCACCAGCGTGGTCCCAGCGAAGCCCAGCTCTGGGGTCAGCCTTGTTTTCTTTGTCCCTGACTGAATTAAAAAACAAGTGTGTCTTCTGCCAAAGTGCTGTGTGATTGAACTCTTTCCAGCATTCGACTCCAAGTGCACTTTCTCTCTCTCTCTTGTGAACCAGCGTCCTGCGCTCAGCAGCATTGTCTGGTGGTTTGCTGAGCTGAAAAGTTTCTGAGGGCAGGGTCTTTGTTTTTGTCTGGTCTTCTTAAATTTATTTTTAAACTTATTTTTTATTGTAGTGATTATTCCACACATTAAAATAATTTCCTATGTGTCGGTTCCCCATTTCTTAGTTATGTATCAGCACCCCCTGCCCGCCACCATATGCCCTTCCCGTCCCAGTCCCTTTCGATCACCTCAGTTCTGTTGCAAATATTTCAGGGTTGGTTATGTTTCCTCTGTTCCTTTGTTTTGTCTGTTCACATTCCACCTATGAGTGAGGTCATCTGGGATTTATCTTCTTTTGACTTGTTTCACTTAGTATAATTCCCTCTAGTTTGATCCATGTTGATTCAAATGACAGGGTCTCATCTCTTCTAAGGGCTGTGTCGTGTTCCAGTGTAAATATGAACCACATCTTCTTGATCCATTCATCTGATGTTGGGCACTTAGGTAATTTCCATTTCTTAGCTGTTGAGAATAGGGCTGCAGTAAACATGTGAACAGAGCTGCATACATCTCTGCAGATGCTTTTGTATCTTATGGGTGAACACCCAGAAGTGGGATGACCGTATCATGTGGGATTTCCATCTTCAGTTTTTTGAGGATTCTCCACACTGTTCTCCTTAGGGGTTGCACCCATTTGCACTCCTACCAGCAGTGCAAAAGTGTTCCCTTTTCTCCACATCCTCGCCAGCATTTGTTGTTTCCAGACTTCAGGAGAACAGCCAGTCTCTCGGGTGTAAGGTGACAGCTCATTGTTTTGATTTGCATTTCCCTGGTAGCCAGCAAGGGCCCAGCGTTAAATGACAGACTTGTACTTAGGTACGTGGTAGGATTCCTGACTAGGAATGCATGCCTTGGAAATGTCATGTTCGTATTTTATCACCTTGCCAGGGAATTTTTACTGTCGTTTATTGGTAACATGTCAGAACATCTAAAGCAGTCCACTTATGTAGTAGGTTGTCAGTAGTGACAAAATCAGTTTGCTTCTTAAGGAAACACACCTACAGCGGGCACCTCAGGATGGTCTCTGAGTGTCTCCCCTGTCGCCAGCACAGAATGGGAGCAGCCTAGTCAGAAGGAAACCGTGACTTAAGATTATTTAGCAGAAATGTGAAAACACTGAAGTGGTTTACCTTGAGTAACATATGAAGTAAGATTTTAGTGTTGCCGAGAAAGCCATTTGAGTCATTTTTTGAGTAGCATATTCATTTCTTAGAACGTCAGACTGGGTGACTTCAAAGCACAGGAATGGAGTCTCATGATTCAGATCAGAAGTCCAAAATCACAGTGTCTGCAAGGCAGGCATCTCCTGGAGGCTCGGGGTGGGCACCTGTCCCGCCGTCCCCCATCTCTTTGCTCCTGGGGGTGGGCACTGTCCTCGTTGTCCTTGGCTTGTAGACGCATCTCTCCATCTCTGCCCCATTTCTGCCCCGTCTCCACTTCGCCTGTGCTGTGTGTCCTTGTCAGGCACTCATGTTGGACTTAAGGCCAACCCGTATCAGTGCCATCATATCACAACCCCTCACTAGTGACATCACAGATATGCAGTTTCCCAATGAGGCCCGTCTGAGCTGAGTGGACATGGGGCTGCTCCCACTACACCCATTTGTTGAGCACCCATGGGTTGAAGTTTACATGGCAGGAAGTATGATGTGGGTTGGGAATCCAGGTCAAAGGATGTTCCCTTCAGGAGTCGGCAGTGTCCTGTTCTTTGCGCTTGGCTGGGAGGATCAAAGGACATTTAGTATGTCAAGTACTGGCGGAGCTTTTCTGCATCACAATCCGGTCCAAGTGTGTGTCCTAAGTGCTGCCCCCTGTGGGCCAATGCACACCGTGCAGTCAGGGTGCCTGGGGCGCCCACCAGTCCTGGTGCCCACCTTCACCAGCTTCCTAAACTGGTAACTCTCCACTGTTTTCATCTCCCCTACACCCCTCTACACACACTCACATGCATTCACACTCACACGCTCTTTCTTCTGAGCCATTTGAGAATAGATTGCAGTGTCCCTAAAAACATTTTTGTCTGTGTCTTAAAAACAAGGACACATCCCTGAAGCTGCCACACAACCACCCAAATCCGGGGAGGAACAGCCTCTCCCTGTGCCTCCTGCTCGTAGTGCAGCACAGCTTACCCGGGTCCCAGCCCTTCATAGGCCAGAGCCACTTGCTGCCTGAGTCGTCACGTCCTGGCGTCCCTTCGAGCTACAGCAGGCCCTGCAGTGTGCTTCATGGCCTTGCATTTCTGAGGCACCCAGGCCAGCTGCCTTGGAGATGGTCCCAGAGTCGGTCTCGGTTTGTTCCGGTTTCCAGTGTGGGCAGGAGGGCATGCCAGTCCCATCTGCCCACGTCCAGGAATGCTGACTTTTATGTTGGCTGAGAAGCTGTCTGCCAGGTTTCTTTGCTGTCAAATTAGTTAACTAGCGCTTCATAATTTTAAGTGTTTGTGTAGGGAACTGGCGTGGGACTGTGTATGGAGCCTGTTACTCATTCAACTTCCATCCCTCCAGTGGCCTTCGATGGTTTTACCCAAATCACTTAGCATTTGCCAAATGGTGACCTTGTGACAGCGTTTCCCTTTTTTTTCTTTTTAAAGGAAAGGTGCAGGCAGTAATGAAGGTGAGTAGGCAGGCAGGAAGAGAAGGAAGAAGCACTTACTAATTTAGTTGTTCACACTGGTTGTTCCCTCCTGGACCCAGGAAAGGAACTGGGTCCTTGGGAAGCTGCACATCTTTGGAGCTTGCGGAACTAACCACTGCTCTACCAGAGCCCGCCTACATTATCTCCTCTGTGTTCACTCATTGGGGTCTGTTGTAGGTGACGCTTTACTCCTTTTTCCCTTCCTAGCTGTGGACTCGTCCATTACTACCATTATCTGCTTTGGAGGTCAGGTTGCTGCAGATTTCATCAGTGGGACCACTCCAGGGTGGCTCTTGTGTCTTTTCAACATGTCTCCATCACTCTAAAGCGATTCCTTACACTTCAGCACATGTCCCTCCCTGGCTTCTCCAGAACTGCCCTCTGAAGCCCTGGAAGCAGCCGTTTCCCCAAAGCTCTGGCTCCTTCTAGTGGGGAAGGGATTCTGGAAACCAAGTCTGAGTGCTGGGTGCATCTGCTGGCCCTCGGTCTTCTCAGTGGACATTGATGACAAGGCAAACCTTTAGGTACCTGCACAGATGCCTGTGTGCTCACGCTCACCGCTGCTTCTCTGTCTGTCCCCACCTCTGCTGTGGAGCCATGTGTGTCCGGCAGCCCTCATCCCCAGCCCCGGGGCGCCCTCTCCCTGGTTGTGCTCGCTTCTCCAGCGGTAAGACTAACAGATGGCGCCCACCACTCTGATACACCTATCGATGGGACCAGAGCCCTTGTTCACCACGTCTTCCAATCCGTGGGCCATCTGGGCCTGGGCCTCATGCCCTAGTCCCAGGAGTGTCCCCTCCCTGTGCCCCAGTGGTGGGCAGACATGCCACCCTGTGCTGGGAGCAGTGTGTGCCATTTGTCAGTCAGGGACTGTTCTTTACAGCGGGAGCGGGAGCCTGAGCAAGCGGAGGCCCGCTGTGGAGCAGACAGTTTGGAGGATAACCTAGCAGAAGGTGTTCGGTGTTTTGTCAGCCGAGAGCCTCCGTGTGGCAGCATCTGGTGGGTCTAGAAGCGGTGGCAACGCAGAACTGTGCCCTCGGACTTGTCACTGCCTCAGCCAGGAGCAGTATTTCCCAGAGCCTGGCCCCGTGGGCCACTTGCTGTGGAAGCCAGCGGTGATGATTGTCCCCGATTGTCGCACCTTGTGATGGGTACTTCGAGTCCTTGCTTTACATGGTGACGGGTCCCTCTGCCCATCACTCCCAGCCTCTGCTTCCCTGTACTGAAGACCTTTCTTATCTGGGGCTATGATTTCCTTATTGGAGTCATGACTGACACAGCACTCAGTCACTTCAAGTCCTGATGTCCAGGGACATTCTGGGCACCTGCTTGGACTGGATGTTCTCTGTGGGGGTGTCCAGAGCCCGTCACTGCAGCCGTGAGCCCCGCTCGAGCTGCCCCTGGTTCAAACCAATGCCGCTGACTCTCTTCCAGGTAAGCACTGGTCATAACCCGTGAGAGGGCTGAGTTGGGGTACCTGTGTCCAGAAGCTGTGTCCACTGTGGCAGGGAGGCAGGGGGTGGGATGTGGCCTCACCTCCTGGGCTCCCTCCTCCTGTGGGGCAGAGGCAGCCTGTTCTGAAAGGCGTCCTGACGCTTCTTTTCAAACAGTGAGCGGTCGAGCTGCGTTATTCTTAGGTGGTTGTAATGGCTCCATTTTCATAATAAACTCCATCGTGACACTGCACTTCCTTTTGTTGAACGAAGAGAAGTTCTGTAAACCGTGGAAGGGAGAAATGTGACAGAGGGAGAGACTGCTGTGTCTCGGTGTGTGTAACTAATTGAGGGTGATTTTTCATTGTTGAACAAAGAAGTACTTGAAGTCTGAACAATACATAGTCATTTTCTTTAACAGAGTCTTCATTTCGGTGTTATTGTGTGATCTGCTTTTAAAATGGCAATGCAAATACAACTTTAAAATAGTATTTGTGATGAATTAAATCTCTTTTATGTCTGCCTGACAGTTTCTGATTACAGGGTGTTTCCTTTTCCCCAAAAATGACAGGGACCAGGAGCCAGTGACGAGCCCCGTCTTTGGTGCCCTCCCAGCCTGTGGCCGTTTCTGTCCACCAAGCGACTCGTAGGACTACATCCCCTCCTGGGGCGCAGGGAGAGTGACAGGACAAGGACAAGTGGGTCAGGGCAGGGCCTGGTGGGTCCCCTCTCCCGGGCGCAGCCGCCCCTCCCACACGAAGTGAATTTGTACCCAAGCGAAAGTCCTCCTTTCCTTTGCTTGGAACACACTACAGGTTTCAGACACTGTGACAGAGTTGGCGGGCCATGTGGACCCGTGTCCCAGCGGACATCGGGACGCATCTGCTTTAGTCTGTGCTGCTGTGAGCGCAGGGTCAGAGGCAAGGAGTCAGAGGGAGCACTTGACTCACTTGAAAAGGCTTGTTGGAGGGGCAATGGGCCACCTGGCACTGCACCCTGGTGACACACAGCTCCGATGTCTGCTGCTCGGGGCCAGACGGGCTCACAAAGAGTGCTCTGTCAACCCAGCTGCTCCTTCTCCCCGAGGAAGAACGGACTGTAACTGATCTGTCAGCGCCCGTCTCTCCTGGAGGGAGGAGCACCTTGATGCGGAGGCTGTAGAAAAGCTTGTTTGAGGTTTGCCACTGGATAATGAGTCTGGAACTTTTAGAGGAGCCTATTGAGATGAAAGGCAGTAAAACAGCCTCAATACTTTTTCCAGCCTGCACACTTAACACTGCCTGGGAAAGAGCCGATTGCCTACTCATTTCGAGTGAATGATTCCTCCAGAGGAGTGAAGTGTGGCTGGTTTCTTCATTTAGGTTGTCAGAGCTTAAAACACACATGCGCACACATACGTGGGGTGCAGACAACAAAATTCGCTGACCGATGACAGTTTTTCCTAATTTACAAACCAATATGAGCATGTAGCTGTGCATGCACACGGAGCTGCCCCAGATAAATCGACTTGTGCAACTTTGGGGAGTCAGGCAACGCAGGTATCGACCTGGACAGGTACGCTCAGCCTCAGGTTCATTAACATGAATTTCAGATTCTTGAATTTTCAAAGTGAGTTGTTTGAGACCTTTTCCACCTTCTTGGACGCAACAAGAAGCAGGAAGCAAAATTGTTCGGCTGCTCTTAATTAGAGCAGACGTCAGTGCCTCTTCTTATCTAGACCTCTCGATTCTCAGGAGCCACTTTATTTTGGACTTATTTTCTTCCTCAGTGTCCCCTCACATATCGTCAAAGAGTTTAAAAATGGAACCAGGCTCTTACTGCTTACTTACTGCTTTTGTAGTTTGTACTTATACTCATAAACTAAGAAGACTGCGTTAATTCATTCGAGTTTATTTTAACAAGTCTTTATGGCTGCCGGCTTCAATAACAATGCTGAACTAACCCTGTCTCAGAATTAACCCCATCGGTTGGGGAGCTGGGAGCTAATCGCTGTGAGGACAGGACAGCAATGTTTGTCTGGGGAAGGTTGATTGTTTTGGGGACAGCAGATGTGAGGTGGACAGTGCGCGCCGCCAGGCCCGAGAGCTGGCATGGCCTCCGGACGGGCCTGGACGTCGGGTCTCAGTCTGGAGACAGCCGCTGCATTGAAGGCTGGACGCCACGCTCTGTGCCACACTCTTAAAGTCGATAGCCTTCTACACGGGGGCTTGTGAAGAGCCAGGAATACGCGGATTTGCACTCTGTTTTCCAGATTAAATGCACGTTTGTTGGTGTGAAGCTGTGTCTGCACTGGTCTTCAGTGATGGCTCCACAGACTTAGGACTGAGACGTGCAAATCCCTGAAATGTCAGTCTCGCCTTTAAGAACACTTTTAAAGACGTCCTTTGCCGGGTATTGCTCAACATCTTTGATGAAGGGGGTTCCATCAAGTCATAGACTGTAACTGATTTTATAAATCTCTACTTCAGAATTAATAGAAAGGCCCTTGTAGTGAAACGGCTCTTGGTTTTGACGGGAGGGAGTCCATGGAAGGTGAGCATCCTGGTCACGGGGCGCATGACCTGTGGGCAGCGATGCTGTTGTGTGAACGTCCTCGTGTGCTCACTGCTACGTGCTGAGAATTCCAGGCAGGGAGCAAACGATTCCGAATGACTGAAAAATAAGGGGATCTTTTTTGATGTTGTTCCACCGGTGCATTTCTTTGTCGTGGAGGGCGCTGCCTGCGTGCGTGCAGCGACTTTGAGGATTCTAAAAGCTGTGGGGTCGAGTGCACGCTCTTCTTCCTGTTTTACAAAACAGTGATGCAGTGCAGAGGAGTTAAACACGCACTGCAGTCGGGCAGTCGATGAGTCAGCTATCCCCAAAGCAGCCTGTCCGAACTGCTGCAGCCCCAGAACCCGTTGGGCGTCACACACCTGGACTGCGCGGTCGGGCCCCGGCACCCAGGTCCTGCAGGGCCTGTGCATCTTCATCTCCTCTGCTCTCACCCGGTTTTCCAGGTTCAGGGGACTCACATTCTACTCTTAAAAAATATGACGTCATTTCCGAATCATTCAGTTGACTTTTACAGTTCCAGTAACTAGGAGATTCATTTCAATTAACGACCGACTGCAAGTCCTCTGAGAGCGCCTCTAAAATTAAACCCTCTTCTAACAGAATAGGCCAGATTAAGTCCTGGTGTAAACATGAATTTGGGGGAAGGAACTAAATAGGCAAATATCGGAAGAATTCAGTTTATAAAATAAATAATAATGAGAGAGGGCTTGTGTAATTTTTCTTTTTAAAAAATGAACTCACGGTGTGCCCTGGTGGCCTAGCGGTCTGGTACTCCTCAGAGCAGCCCCACATGCAATGGCGATACCTCTTTGTGTGAATTTCATCAAGAAATGCAGAGCAGTGGTGGTGTTTCAAGGGCATTTGACACTCCTGCAAAAGCACTGAATCCTGGAGAGAGCACAGCCTGTCAGAGCTCAGTAGAAGGCATGGAAGGGAACGTACACCTAATTGCTGGAGATTCGAGCATAAATTAAATTGAAAAAGAGGAGCCACTCCTCAGCGGTTCCCATGTAGCTTTCTGACTCACCATGCCTTCTCCTGTGCCTGAGTCCCCGAAGTATGCACTGCATTGGGGAGTCTGCGTCCAGACTGCTATTCTTATCGATGCACTGGGCTCTTTCAGTTCCGTCCTTCCAGGCTCTAGCACAAGAAAACAGCATATCATTGGTGAAAACTTAATTGGAATGAACTTTTTTACTCTTGGTTTTGCCCAGTATTGGCAAGTGATGCATGTGGCAACTAAAGTAGCAACATTTGTCAGGTGTCCTTGCAGTAGCCTTCAACGAGACAAAATGTCAACAGAAAGGAGGAAATTACTTATGGAGCACAGCTTCAAGCTGCCGCGGGTTCAACTCTGCATCAGTGGATATGGATGTGCCCACCTGAAGGCAATAGTACTCTTCAGTCCAGGTCATCCAGGCCTAGAACACATGGAACAGACTGAAAAATGTCAAGAAAAGCCTTCTGTGGAATTCCAGGGTTGCATAACCAAAACATATCCGGACGGCACCCCCAGATTGTCTACAATACTCAGATTGCCGGCTTTGAGTCTGATAAGTGCTGCCACCACTGGGGAATTGTTCTTCACAGGTCTCACTGGCAGTGTACGAACTGACAGTATCATCCCACATGTTTTAAAAATGGAACCTGCAGATTATAACTCAAATAACTGGTCACAGCATTTGAAAGCTAGATTACAGTGTAAGCATATTATTCTTTCCCAGAGCATGAGAAGATACCAAATTGAACTTAATGCTTTCAGGGCATCTGGAAATTTTTGATTTAAAGAGTAGCCAGAATCTGAGGCATTTTTATTTTAACTTCCTTAAGAAGAATTTTCCAAGTGGCTGGGCAGACAGCGGGAATTAGAATTTCCCTTCTTGTCTTATTTAAGTGGGTACAAACACTATGAATTTATTCTTGGTTAAGATGACAGCTAAAACTCACTCGTTGACTAGACTTAGATATCATATTTTTATTTTATAAAACAAATTAGTCTTTTTCACAGAAAAAAACGAATTCAGATACACAAAAACAAGAAGGAACTTCGCCTCTAAACTAATGACTCATCAGTGGTTTCTCTTCAGATCATCTTCCTTGTCTAGAAGTAGCACTGAGGTAAAACAGTCTGTAGAGATGGAATTTCCTGGAGCTTTTCCTTGCAATTCCAGAGTGACAGGCCATTGAATGAAGTGTTCGTGAGTCTGACGGTAAACCTAAACACCGAGAAAAGAGTCTAGTTTATTAGAAGAAAGAATAATGATAGAAACACGGAGAGTTGAGGGGAGCAGCGTCCTTTCTGAGAGTGGACTCCTTCCCAGCTCACCTTTGTCCTAAGTCTGCTCTTGGGCCCGAGGGCGCTGCTGGTCTTCGTGCTGGTTGATTTCCTCTGAGCCCAGACGTCCTGCCCAACCTGGTGTGGTGTTTCCATCGTGCAGTTGGGTGGACATTTACCTCCCCTGAA
Source organism: Solenodon paradoxus (assembly GCA_004363575.1). Lineage (NCBI taxonomy): Eukaryota > Metazoa > Chordata > Mammalia > Eulipotyphla > Solenodontidae > Solenodon > Solenodon paradoxus. The sequence goes on along the minus strand of RJWH01003165.1, from coordinate 52,755 downwards.
AACTGAAGCCCGAGGTTAGTCCTCCCCCTGCGCCCACCTCTATGTGAGGCAGAGCCATGTCATCCATCTCACTGGAAAATCAACGGAAACAAAAGCTACCACGCAAGTAGAGTCATTAAAGACAAGTCCAACAGCAGGTAAAAAGACATTACTTTTTTTAACTTGGAATCAATATCTTACACTCAGTAGACAACCCTGAAATGTTTGTGTAACCGAATGCCCTTTTTATGAGTAATTCCTTTTTAACTAAAGTAAGGAAGAAACCAGGAAGCACGTAGTGATCTCTGCAGCTTCACCCAGTTTTTGTCTTAAAAGCAGCAACGCCCGGAGCGAGAGTTCTGGGGAGCCTTGCTCTGCAGCCGGCCTGCTTCCCAGGGCGCTATCAGGAAAGCTGAAAGAGAGAGTCCCCAGAAGAATGACCCCAGCCACGACCGCCTGGCCTAATCACTCAGCGTCGAGTCCTCCGACCCAGACTTTCCCAACACTCGGGTTCAGGGCTCTCTCTGTTGGTCTCGGAGCATAAGAAAGAGTCCATCGAGTTATGAGCAAAACAGCATTCATGAAAATGAAAATGCTAGATTAAAGCCATCTTTGGAGTCGTTTGTCCAGAAGGACACATTAAACTCAGTGGTTTCTTTGAGTAAAATGTTAATTTTAAGTGTGAAGTCTTGCACTCCAAGCAAGTTTCTAAATGTGATTGGATCACTAAAAAGACAAGAACTGAACCATGAATGAGAGTCCTAAGAAGGCTGGGAGCCAGCACAGGAGCAGCATAGCGACACGCGGGCAGGGAGGTGGGCTTGGACGGTGCCGAGGGCGGGGTGAGCAGCTTTGCATGCCCGTGGGACTTCCTGCTTTCTCCCGTGACAAGTGTGACAGCACTTGGCAGGACCCTGTGACGGCGCTCAGCATGGTCTGACACGGGCAGCGCCCGCCCTCCAGGCGTTCGCTGTGGTCCCTGTCGCTGTTACTCCTGTAAGGTAACAGCCTGGAGCTTTAGAGCAGGGCAACTGGGAAGAGAGAAGAGGTCCCCTCTGTCCCCGTGTGTGTGACCGGCTGCTCCGGTGCAGGGCTCTGCAGGGGGTCTCAGGAGGTGCGCACGCGTGTCTGTAAACGCCAGCAGTGTCAGTGTGACGCGCACGTGTCGTACCAGCTTGCGCTCTTGAGTCTCAGACCACTTGGACGAACAGTGAACGCCCACGCCACGCGTGACTGGTCTCTCCTTGCAGTGATTGTTAAAATGAAGTGCCTGCCTTGTTCTTTCCCCCGTTCCGGACTCGTGACTGAAATGTACATACTTGCCAGCTGGCAGAATTGTGACGTCGGCTCCCTGGAGTGAGGGCTGGTCTGGTGAAGAAGCCAAGTGGAAGCCACTACCACTGTTTCTCCCTATTAAAATAGAAGGCCCACAGTAACGGCGTCCTCCTGGACAGATGGCAGAGATGACTGACCTGCAAGGACGTGAAGGTACAGTGTGCTGGTTCCATTCCGCCCCCCTGCTGGCCCCTGTCAACATGGGGCAGTTGTGACTGTGCACTTACCTGGCCGATGGTGCCTCTGGCAGCTGCTGGGCCAGAGGTGATTCTGTTGCTGGAACAAATCAGCGTGTTTGCTGGTGCGGGCTGTGCTGGCGAATGCCTTCCTCTACTGGGAAGCGACATCAGTGTACACTCATGTGACCACAGCGTCTGTCGAGGCTCCAGCTTGAGCCAGTACTTGATCACCTCTTAGTTCGCTGGCACGTCAAAGGGAAGATGACTCACAGGAGAGAAATGAACAGTAAAGGGACTCCAGATCCTCTTTTGGAGAGAGGGTTGGCATGTTTTGGTGGAAGAGGGAGAGTGGGAACAGATTTGCAGCTGGCTTTGTTTGGATGTTAAGGATGGTGAACAGTATTTGTGAGGACCGATGCCGGGACAGCGAGGGGTTGACTGGAGTGGATTCCTACTGTATCAGCCTGACTGACGTGGAACTGTGTATCTTGGGCCCAGAGGGACAATTTGCAAAGGTCTAAAAGGGAGAAAGGGAGTCGCAATCCTGTGTCCCTGCTCAGAAAGTCAGTGAGGGACTTGGATGCTGCGCGGATGCACAGAGGGTCAGTGGCCATGCCGGCGCCCTTGGGGGCAGGGTCAGAGGGTCAGTGGCTGTGCCGGCGCCTGTGGGGCAGGGTCCTGCAGCCAGAGTGGAACACGCAGGCTGCTGCCTCGGCTTGTCGGGAGTGACATCAGCAGGACTGTCGAGGGCTGCCATCCTGTGCATGGAGGGGACAGTGGAGTCTTGGTTATTTAGTTCTGCATTAAATGAGTCAGCTGACCAGCTCCTGGAGAGTTAAATTCCAAGCAGCTGTAAATAATAAATATTTTTGTATCGGTTGTCTTTGTGGCAATAGCAGGAGAAGGGAATTAAGGGCCAGATCCTACGGGAACTTTAAATATTTTTGATGTGTTTATATGTGATTTATTGGGAAATAACTTCGTGGAGAACCACTTTGTTTCCTAAAAACAGTCATCTCACAGCCCCACCAATAAATCAGTCTGCAGGGTGGGTCAGGGGTGTCTTCCCAGCAACTGGACTGTGGGAACATTTGGTGGTGAGGAGGCGGAGGGCAGTGCCCTGCAGGATCCGCATTGGATGGGCTGGGGTACTGACCCAGCCTCCGGCAGCTCTGGGCCTGAGCCGGCGGCTGAGGGTCTCTTCCTCCAGAACCCCCGCCACGGGCATCCCCGCACATTGTGCACATAGCTCATGTGTATGCATGCACGATGCACGCATGTCCACAGACGTGTGCATATTTATGTCTATCTTTTCTTTTTCCTGTGCCGCGCTGTTGAAGGGTTGCTGCAAGCTCAGGGGCCTCACCCTTAAATGCTTCAATGTGCATCTGCTGAGAGCAAGGACATGCTCCTGCAGAGACAGAATAACTCACCACACTCAAGAAATGTAATGTTAACAAAATATTCTTACTAGATCCATAGTTCGTACTCAAATCTCCCAATTGTCAATATATTTGTTTGAGCTCTTCCTACTTTCATCCAGGGTCCGGGCGGGAATCATGTACTAGATTCAGTTATCACATCTGTGTGGTCTCCTTTGCTCTCTGGCTGCTCCTCAGCCTTTTTTATCTTTAATGATGATGGCATTTAAGAGTGTGAAAGCCTTAGTTTTTAAGGAAAGGTGCAGGCAGGCAGGAAGAGAGAGGAGGAGGAAGCATCCACCTTACCTTAGTCGTTCAACCTAGTTGTCCCCCTGAGATGTAAGCCAGGTCCCTGGGATCCACGCGGATTGCACCACCGAAGGTGGCTGACCACACCGCTGCTCCACCAGGGCCACCAGTCTTGGCTTCCAGAAGTGAAGTCTGCAGTGCGTGCTCTTCGGGGCTGCGCTGCCACTCAGCGTTACGCTGTGAGAGTCACTTGTTGCTGTCGTTGGCTCATTTTCTCGGCCAGCCATACTCCCTGTAGGACCACACGTCTTGGTCTCTCTGTCTCTGTCTGTCCTGCTGTGGATGGACGGGTGGCTCGTTTCAGAGTTCCCATGAATATTCCAGGCTGGATCCTGTGCACGGCACATATCCCCTTGCCGTGCTGTCGCCCTCACTACGCCGGCAGCGGTGACTCCCCTCCACCGGGTGAAGACGCAGTGCTTCCCACACGCCTCACCACGGAGTCTCCACGTGCTGTCACAGGCTCCGAGTCGTGGGTCACCCTGCTCTGTCCTGTTCTGTCGCAGGAGCCGTTTCTCCCCTCTGCTCCTGCACAAGCCTGTGGTCTGTGCATCGCATGTTCTCCCCACTGCTTGTCCCAGGCATCGGGGTGACGAGTCTCACCCTGCCAGCATCGCCACCGGTGACCAGCGGGACTCGGAGCACCGACAGAGTCAGTAAACAGACAGCTCCTTGTTTGCCGCTGGAGGGGCTTTCTCTATATCATTCAGTCTGCAGAGAAGCCACACGCATCCTGAGCCCTTGACGTTGGTGCTGTTTGCAGTGGAGTGTGACTGAGGAGCTGACAGGGATCCCCGAGGTGCGAGGTCTTCAGCTGGGTGCTCGCAGAGTGCGGCACAGTGAGTGTGAGGCAGCATTAGGGTTTGAAAGAATGATGGGGTTAAGTGTATTAAGAAGTCTTTTCCTTTTTAAACTGCGACAGCACACAGACACACACGTACAGCCCTGTGGGACTTTAGTCTAAAGGCCTTTTAAGCTGGTCGTCTCGTGGAAGGAGAGAGTGGGCCTATGGCAACTTAGAAGCCTGGAGGCTCCTGCCCAGCTTGGCCAAGCGCCACCACTGTACCCAAAGGGCCTCGGGAAACAGGCAGAGGTGCTTTCGATGGTTGCAGTGAGTCAGGTTACATGTGCCCGTGGATTCATTTCAGGATGGAAAAGAGAACATTACAAATTAAGTATGGAATAAAAAGGAGCCATTGGGTCGGAGTGGGTTGAGAACTCGTGACTCTGTCTTTTCCTGAAGGGGCTGCTGGTCGCGGTCCTCAGGGAATCTGCAGCGTTTCAGAGAGCCCGGCAGGAGGTCACGGTGCTCGCCGGCCCCAGGGGAGGCAGCGCTGGCCGGAACCTGCGCAACCACTGGGGAACTTGTGCGGGCCTTGCAGAAACTTCGGGCATCGGTGGTGCCCGGATTCCTGGGGAATGACTGGGAACCAGCTGTCGGCCCCCTCATTCCAGGCAGAGGACCCAACGTGCACATTGGCCAGTGGCTGAGGCGAAGTCCCAGACCCCTGTGCTCGAGGGTGCCGCAGGCAGGGTGCCGCTTGGCGCCTCAGCCCTCCTCGCTGTGACGGCAGCACTCCCAGGACCCGCGCCACCCTGCACTTCGGGAGGGCTGCAGAGAACCCTGCGGGCAGTGGCATCCTGGAGGGGAGCGGGGAGCGGGAGGCTGGCCCGGTGCCCGCGGAGTCCAGCCCCTTCACCGGCTGTGGATGGCGGGCGCGCTCCTGAAGCCCTGCTCTCGCCCGCTGGCTCAGCTCTGGCCAAATGCTCTTAGCACTGCGGCCGTGTGCCCGGCTGCAGGTTCAAGCCACGGGGTCGGGAATGGCCGCCCCATTTCCACACACGGAGCGTGGTCAGTGGTGTGTTTTCCTGTCTGTGCTGCTTTTAATGGGTGTGAAAGGTCAGGGAGGCCAACATCCATCCACCCGTTTTTCGGCATCGCCGCACGATGGACAGCGTGTGCGTGGTGGAAAATGGGGTATCTTTTCAGTGCTTTCAGACTCTTTCAGGAGGGCATGCAGGCTGCGTCGAGCTGCATTCAGATGGATCAGAATTACATTTTTGAAGTAGTTTTTCAAGCTGTTTAAGGATTTTTGAGAACAGTGATTCCAAGGTCTCTTGTCTTATTCTTAGAGGTTATCTGCAGCTTGTTTGGTAGAGTGTTTTATCCTCTTTGTCCAGTTGCACACGTGCTCTTTGCGTGTAGGGCGTTTTTCTCTTGTGTCGGATGCTGTGTCATCAGCATTAGTAAGATTTATGCTTCCTGGTTTCACATTTCCATCTTTTTTCTTTATCCTCATCCTCCTTTTAATGATTCTTACCCCGTCTTCAGTGTTGAATAAAAAGAAAAAGGAGCTTTCTGTTCCCAATTCATTCTTTTTTTCTAATAAGGAAGAATCTGGAACTTTACTGTTTGATGTGGTTCCTGCTAGTGACATATAGTTATTTAAATTAAACTATTTTCTTCTTGTTTCTTTTGTTTACATTGCAGTGTGAGTTCAGTAGCCTGTGTATTCAGTAGCCTGTAAATCATGTAGCAGTTTGAATGTAAATCACAGCGGGAAAGCGATAGAAATTCGGCTCTTCTCTGGACCTTATGCATCTCAAGTGCCGGGCGGCTGGCTGAGTGGCATCTCATCCTCACAGAGTTCTCTGGGACAGCTGTCGAGTTTCCCGTACCCTCCAGTGACCCATGTCCTGTGGCGTCTCAGCGCGTCAGTAGCTTTCAGGCTGTGATGAAAGCCTCTTGAGTTTTCTGAAACCTCCTCTGGCTTCACCTCTCACATCACTCAGTCCCATGGAGCGTGGGGCTGAGCCCTGACCTGGTGGCCTAGCCTGCCCCTGGTCCGGCCATCTCCTGAGCCCTCTGCTTCGTCATGGAAACGGGCAGGCACAGTGGCTCATACACAGCCGGCAACAAGGGACAGTGGACTCGCCACCCTCAGCGTGTTAACTTAGATTTCAGAAAACTCTGGGCTTCTTTTCTTCTCTCCTGGTTGCTTCCACTTTCTGGTGGAAACCAGAGAGTCTGATGCCAGATGCCGCAAGTCTGATTCTTTGACTTTCGTTGTTGTCTTTATAAGTGCAGGCAGGAGTGAAGGTGAGTAGACAGGCAGCAGGAAGAGAGAGGAGGAGGAAGCCCTTTATGTATTAGATTTAGTTGTTCATCCTGGCTTCTCCCTCTGCCCGGGTCTCGAACCCACATCCTTGGGATGTATGTGGACTGCACCTGGCGGACTTACCTGCTAAGCCAGCAGGGCATGCTTGATTTTTTTTGATGAACAACTTTTCTTTCATCCTTGAGCTCTCACGGCTTTTTATTTTTACCGCTCTCTGCAAGTTCCTTTCTTAAATTTATGTTTAGAATGTGTTCTCTGAATCAGTGGTTTCTCCGTGTTAGGTATATCTTTACCCGAATTTATCCTCTTTCTTATTTTTAACAGAGCACAAACTTTATAGGTGATGTTAATTTAATACTGAAGCTTTTCTTTTGAAATTGTCATCTATTCAGCGGGAAACTTTATGGTGCTGAAATAAATGCAAGTCAAATGCATCGATGTTGATGAATCTCAAAACACTGGGCAAGAATACCCAGTATTCTGAAGACTTGGAAAATGATGTCATTTATGTAAAAGTTGAAAAGCATTTGAATGCTGCTTCCTGTCTCTCTGCATAGATAGGTAGCGGAAGACTGAGAAAGGCCTGGGGAGAGAGGGGCTCTCAGGGTGGGTCTGTGCTCAGTGGGGACGGCTCGAATGTAGCAGGTGAGTCCATTTCTCCTCTGAGGGTACCAGGATCTTCAGCATATGTTCCCTGACAAGTCCCCATGTCTGAAATATCTTGTGATAAAGTTAAAATGTCATGATTACTTTAAAGGTCAAAGATAAGAAAACCATCCCCTACAGAAAGTGCATATTCACAGAATCCTGTGTGGTGTGCTTGTGTGTGCTGTTTAGTTGATCCAGCATTTCCACGCTGTTGCCGTCTCCCTGATGCAATTGTAAACGTGTGAAGTGTGTCACGGGGCTCCGTTTTTGGAGGGTGAAAAGTTTGTGCTCCTGGCACAGTTCTGTTATGCAGTACAGTGTGGCCAGCCGTGGTCACTGCCTTTCACGCGGGAGCCTCACACTGTCGTTCTGAGGCCGGCATACAGAATACTGCTGCCCCTCTTCCACGGCTTTCTTGCTTCTCCCGGTGCTCAGCCGCCTGCTTTGGGGCCAGCGTCTCTGCTGCCTGGGTCCTGCTGGCTGTGTGTCTAGAGCCCTCCTTCCTGCAGAGGCTGAGTCAGACCCCCTCCATCTCCCTTCAGCAGAGAAACCTTCGGGGTCTGGAGCAGAGGTGCACTCTGCCCCCTAAGATGGGGCGTCTGAGGACTCACACACCTCAGTTTGCAAGAGGGGCTGCTGGCACAGCAGCTGGTGTGCCCAGGACCCTGACCCTCCCATCCCTCCCTAACCATCACTGCCCTTCCCTGACCCTCCCATCCCTCTCTGCTCCTCTCTGCTCCTCTCTGTCCCTCCCTGACCCTCCCATTCTTCCCTAACCATCCCTGCAATCTCCCTGCCCCTCCCATCCCTCTCTGCTCCTCTCTGCCCCTCCCTGCCCCTCCCTGCCCCTCCCATCCCTCTCTGCTCCTCTCTGCTCCTCTCTGCTCCTCTCTGCCCCTCCCTGACCCTCCCATTCTTCCCTAACCATCCCTGCAACCTCCCTGACCTTCCTATCCCTCTCTGCTCCTCTCTGCCCCATCTGACTCTCAGCTCGTCACTTGAGTGTCTGCATAGGTGTGATTTTCATGAGGCATAAGTCACAATCACAGCCTTGTGGTGGGAGGCTGGCCTGGGACCCCGCCGTGATCCCTCCTCAGATGCTCAGCAATGCTCGACAGGCTCTTCACCCACCATCCATATGATTTAGTTCTCCTGAGAAAGGTCTGAAGAGATGTCAGCCCCTGTCTGAAATGAGCTCAGAGGAATCGGCGCTCTGAGAAGATAGTACTTTCTTACTCAGGAACTAGAGTCTGGGTGTCTTCATTCTGTGGCCCGAGCCAGTTGGCCGTGAGATCTATGGAAGCAAGACAGTGTGGTCGGGAAACATCCAGTCAGTGTGCGAAACCCTGATGACAGAGAAGTGCCTAACGCAGGTGGTAGGTGAGGGCACTCACAGCAGCTGGTGAAGATGCTCCAGGAGGCGTCGGCCCCTCCAGCGTGGATGAGCGAAGAAGGGGAGCTGGGGACCAGGGCAGCCCGGCCTCTGCTCTGGTGGCACCGCGGCGGAGGGTGCTGGGCGGTGTGCGGGCACGCCCATCGGGTGCCGGGTGGCATCTCCCAGGACAGCTGGAGCGTGGGCCCAGCTCTGTAGACAGGACCGGCCTGCAGCAGTGGAGCTGCGTGTCCGTTCGGTGGTTCTGCTCTCTGGTCAAGGTCAAACCTCTGTTGTGTTTTGTTTCATCTCTGCCAGACTTCTCAGCTCTTGCCAGTTGAGGTGTTCGTTCCTCAAGGTTATTTAGCCTTATTTCTCGTGTTTGTCCATCCCGGCTCTGCCTGCTGTCTACTTCTCAGCCTTTAGTTTTACATTTTTCTTTCACCTGCCACTCCCCCATCTTCTACCTCCAAACTCCCAAGGATAGTGAGTTTGCTACCGACTCAATTCCGTCTCTGAATCTCAGAACGGTTGCATCTTGTGACGTTCATGTAACTTTACTTCCTGACCTCATCTTTAGAACAGCTTTATTGAGGTCTGATGCACATACTCTGCGATTTACCCTCAAGAGTGGGCAGTTCGCTGGTTTGTAACGTACCTGAGTTGGGCAGCCGTCACCACGGTCAGTGTGAGGACATTTCATCTCCTGGAAGACGCCCTCTCCATGTCCATGGCAGTTGCTCCCTGTCCTCTGATCCCAGCCTGCTGGGGCCATCACACAGCATGCATGTGACTTAGCATCATAGAGCTTCGTTTTTATTTTCAATATATTCCTTGTTTGTGGATTTGCATTGCAGTTATTTAGCTGACAGCCATTCTCAGGTTTTAAATGTAATCTTCCATTTCTTTCTGGACTCTTCTTTGTTTTCCTCTTTATCCCTGATCCTAGGTCTCGAACCCAGCTCCGTGGGCTTTACATGGCCTGCACCTCGGCCGCCTCAGAGCCTAGAATCTGTGTTCCATTGTTGTGTCTGGACTCACAGCTGCAACTCTCAAAACTATTAATTTTTAAGCTTCTAGTTTAACTGTTAGCTATTAAAACCTCAAAGTGAACAATATTTCTCTGTTCTATAGGGGAAAGAATATAGTCTGTGCCACCTATTGTCCCTGCTCCAGCCAGGAGCTGACCCGATGTTTTCTGTGGGGTCATTTGGTGGCTGACGCTTGGTAATTGTTGGCCTCTTTCAGTGCCGCCTCCTCTGCGGCTCCCACTCTCCCCACCTTTTCCGTTTAAACCGCAGCGCATCACCCACCACCAGGTCTCCCATTTTCTAAAACTCATCAGGAAAAGCAAGGGCTCTCTGTCACTTCTCAACATCCTCTGAGCTCACGACAAACCCACGTACACCTCTGTGTGTCCCCACGCTCGCCGCCAGTCTTAATGCCGCACACCCCATTTCGCTGTGTTCCTTTTGAGGGGTGCAGCGCCTGGCCCTATGTGTCCCTTTCTGCATGATTTGCTCGCGTCGTCCTCGCTGGAGCCCGGAAATGGTGCTGTCATGCTTTTGGTAGTGCTTCCCCGCCACGGGGCCCAGCAGCCGAGGCTTGAGTCACAGTTGTCACTGCGCTCGGGTTCTGAACCACCGGTTGCCCTGTGTGAGCGCAGTGACTGCTCAGTTCGTTGGGTGCGTGAATGAAGGACTGAGACGGCGCCGGGCATGGTCTGCACGCGTCATCTTCCAAGAGCTCGTAGCTGCAGAGGTGGGAGGAGGGGCTCCGAAGCCCGATCCCGCCACCCAGTCCTGCCGTTGTCCTTAGAAGCACAGCCTTGATGGGGACATCTTTTATTGCTGCCAACGCAGCCGCCGACGGCGAGGCCGTGCGGGCAGGAGGCTCTTGTTTGGCTGTGATGGCAGCATGTTTCTCCGGTCCTGCCAGAGTGGGGGACAAGAACCCCGCTGCAGGCCCAGGTGTGCACGTGTGAGTGAACGTGCACTGTGTGCATGCAGGTGCACACCTTCTACAAGTGTGAAGCTTTGTTAGGCCTTCTGGGGCAAACGTGTCTCCTGTCTTATGGTTTGGAACTTCCTTTTTAAAAAGACGTTCAGTTTTGCCAGTGGCCACCTGCTGTAGAACTTGTGATTCATTGTGAAGAGCGGGGACAAGCCAGCGAATCTGTCCTTGTAATGGTGAGATGCAGGGGAGGAGGATGGAGACTCATGCCAACAAGGCCAAATGGCTTCCCACCAATACTTGGTCTCCTTCGGCAGAAAGAGTAGCTAATTTAAATATCCTCTCTAAAATGTTGTCGGCCAGTAGATTATTTTCCTTATTGACTGAGTGCATTTTGTCTTTTTAAAGGATAGGTGCAGGCAGGAATGAAGATGAGCAGGCAGACAGGCAGAGAGAGGAGGAAGGAGCACTTTATTTTGTTTTTATTTAAGTTTTAGTTTTCAGATTGCTCCCCTTGGCCTCAGGATGCAAACCCAGGTCCCTGGGATGTGTGTGGACAACACTCAACCAGAGGCGGTGTATCCAACCACTACTCCACAAGGCCAGAAGCTTGTGTCACATCATGATTTGAAACCATGACCTTAAGACAGGTGGTCAGCTGGCTAGTTCATAAACAGTTTAAGAGGTTGCTTCACTTTGTATTCGTTCTTTCCTCATAAATGGCCAGGTAGCATGAGGATTTTTTTAAGGGAAGATACAGGCAGGAATGAAGGTGGTGACTTTTTAATTTAAAGTTCGGCGCATCTGGTGGAGTAGTGGTTGGGTCTGCAGCCTCTGACCAAGTGCAGTCCACATACATCCCAGGAATCTGAACTCGTGTCCCAGGGTTGGAGGAAACAACCAAGATGAACGACTAAATAAAATAAATGTTTCTTCCTCTTCTCCCTGCCTCCCCGTCTGCCTCCCCTCGCCTTCGTTCCTGCCATATCTTCCTTCCTCGAGGCCTGCCCAGCCACAGTGTCAGTGAGATTCCAGTCAGGCCGAGGAGGGTATAAAAGCGCTGACTCAGTGATTCCCCTGTTACTCTGTCCTCATCACAGCACATCTCTTAGCTGCCTCGTTTTGACCGTCTGCTCCACAAGAGCCTCCTAGTGAACTTGGGCCCAGGGTCTGGGAGCCCGTTACTTGTTAACTCCCTCTCTTGTGCACGCTTGACTGAAGACTTGGAGGGGCCGGACCTGGGTGGCCAGCCCTTACGCCGCTCCAGCTCTGCCTCACTTCATCACGCTGACAACCCTCCGGTTTGGGCCAAAGGTTTTACTTGAACGTTCCAGATGAAGCACAAATAAAAAGATAACGTGTTCGATTTTGTTTGCCATGGACCCTTGTACGGTCCAACCTCTGAATCACTAGCAGTGCGGGGTCATCGGGGGCCTAGAGAAAAATTCAAGTCAGAAGCCAGTTCAGCCAGGATTGGTTTAACAGTACTGCAGGTGTACAGAGGGAGGCATGGAAAAATCTCCCAGCGATAGGCAGGCCACACACCCACGTTGATAATAATCATGAATGTTCACTGAGGTCTTACCCTATGCCAGGCCTGACTTTAAGGCTTCACCACCATTTACCCATCAGCCCCAGAGAAAGACCTGCTCCTCCTCCAGGTCGTGCCTTAGGAGGTGCTGGGGTTGAACCTGAACCGGAAGAAGCAGGCCCTCCCCACCACATGGCACAGCTCCCCTGTGCCACCAGGTTTCCTGATTCTGTGTCCCCCGAATCCCCACTCTTTTGGCTGGCCCTTTCGGAACCACATACCTGCTCACTCTCTTCCCTCAAGCCCCTGGTGCTGCTGAAGACCCTGGGCCAGGGCCCGGGTAGGGCCCTCACACCGATCCCTCAGCTGTGCCTGCCAGGGGCTCCCATACTTCCTGGAGGCCTGTCCCTGACTCCTCCAGTGTCTCCTGCACGTGATGATGTTCTGCCTGCTCTCCCTGGGCCAACCTCCCAGCTTTCAGTCCTCAGATTGGGTGTGTCATCCAGGAGCCTGTCTCCCCATCACACACCCAATTTTGGGGGTGCAGCTGTGCTGTGCCTTTGGATCATCCCCATGTCCTAATCTTGGGGCTTTGCAGCACACCTGCAAAGTGGGGTCACAGCTGCCGTGGTCTCCCCTGTCCCAGCAGGGACCCCAGTGCATGCTAAGCAGGAAGCGGAAGTGCCTGATGGACGGGCGGCAGCACTTTTGGGGGCGCAGGCCTAGCGAGCTGTCTGTGTCGGTTGGTCTCCGGATGCGAGCAGCTCGTCAGGTCTGTGGGCCCCTGCGTCCAGTTGTCACACCTCCAGGAAAGGCCACCTGCACTGGAACCGCAGGCCCTTGTGACCTAGGCAGTGCTCCCCTGGGGTCTCTCAGGGACCCTCAGTCTGGGGGTCAGGGCTTCAGTAGCAGCCCCACGCCTTCTACCAAGGTGTCCTCCTCCCTCGTCAGGTGGCCGCCTCTCTGGCAGCTTATGCCCACCTCCCCCCCGAGTCAGGGGCTTAGAGCATCTCCAGGGGCCGGGCCTGTGAGCCCAGAGACTCCAGGGCGAAAGACTCCTCTCCTGTTAGCCAGAGGGGGTGTTTCCTCTCTCCCAGCAAATTTCGCGGGGGTGGGAGGAGGGCGACAGCATCTGAGAAATGATTCCAGCTCACGCTTCCGTTTCACTTAGTCATAACTGTGATCCTATTACGTGAGGTGGGGTGTGCCAATGTTTTTTAGGTGAAAAAATGCACATTAGAAGTGAGCGTTTAGTGAACTCCTTTGGGTTCAGTGAACTTCTGAGTCCTTAGTCCCGGCTGTGAGGGCTCTACTCTGGGATGTTTCCAAGGGTCCCTGCGACTTGCCAAATCCCAGAAGAGCTGGCTGGACGCCTGCACTGTCTTTATGAAGAGAGAAGGTCACGAAGAAAGGTTAAGCAGGCACAAGGTGTGCGATTGTAAAATGACTACGGATTATTGATTCAGTGGTCCCAGGGGATGATGTCATTCCTGTGAAGACATACTAATCATGGACGCAGGGTAAGTACCGTGTGGACGCAGGCTTTGTAGGAGTATCGCCGCCTCTCCCCCGAGGCTGCAGCCGACCCCTCTAGACAGACACCCCTTTCTTATTCTTCCTCTGCGTAGAGCATTCACCAGGCCTTAAAGAATGTTTGCTGAATAAATGACATTGTCATCCCCTTCAGTAGAGGAGTCGTCTGGTTAAATTCCAGCAAGAGCAGCAATGGGTTTCTGGAAATCAGGTGGCTTCTCTTTCAGAAATCCCTTGCGTTCTGTTTGGAAAATCTGCTGCTTGTTTTTCCCAGCAGATTGTTCTGAGGACCTGAAGCAGGTCCCTCCCCACCTGCGACAGCCACTTCCCAGCGTAGCAGACACTTGAGTGTCGGTTCAGCCGTTAGCGGAATTGTAAGATGTAGGTTAATCACTCATTTACCCAATTTTTTTAAATGAGGGCTTTATGGGAGCATAAAGTTTGCACAGACAGCTGGAAGTTCTGGCTGTGAATGTTCAGACTCTGAGAAAACAGGCCCTCGACAGACCCCAGTGGAGGGAGGTGGGAGTCACCCCCGCGGGTGCGCGTCCCGGCAGTCGGCCTTCCCACCGCGGCCTGCAGTCCTGGCAGAAGAAGAGGGCCAGGCGCCAGGTCCCCTTCATCCAGACGGCCGTGGACTGCAGAACTGGCCTTCACGGGCGGCCATGCACTCGGGCTGCCACGAGGCGGCCTGCTGCCTTCTCGGAAGTCGTGAGACCTTTTCACGTTCATGTCCCTCCGGCCCCCCAGGGCAAGACGCGCAGCCCTCCTTCTGAAGAGGAGCTGGAGAGTCAGCGGAGTGTCTGCGGGTCGGGTTCGCGCCACACCGAGCGCCGTCCCGCTGCGTCGCAACCCCTGGTTTTTCAACCTGTGCTGACTGTAATTTTTATCCATAGGTCTGAAGACATACCTGATAGCGGGCCAGAGAGCGAAGGCGTCTCGTTGCAGCTGCTCAGAGGCCTTGCTTTCTGGCCTTGAGGTCATTGACGGCTCACGGTTGTCCTCAGGCCCTAGGGGACAGGGGTCAGCATCGCCAGGGATGGTCAGTGACTTGGCGCAGACTGTCAAAACCTTTGATAACCTTAAGGTTAGTTTTTTTTTCCTACTTCTAAAACTTTATATGAATTCTGCAGTAGGACGTGTGAAATCCTCAACAGCCTTCCAGTCAGTGGCAGGCCACCCAAACTCCATCCAGTTTGGTTTTCACTCTTTTTAAATGTAGTATGAAGTTAGCACCCTTTGCATTTTTAATATCTCAGCCTTTCCACCTATTACGCACCTGCATTTTCTCTCTGCAAAGATGCTGCTCGCCTGAGTTCATTTTCCTTTCTGCCACCCGTGATCTCTGAGGTCCCTAAAGGCGAACGATAAGTAACACAAAGGTGACACTTGCTGGGAAGCTACTTTTCCTCTGATTTCAGAGGCTCCTAGGTCTCCTGAAATCTGGCAGATGGTGCTGTTTTAAGTGTCTCTGGTTTGGTGATCCTTGTGACAGCTGCAGAAAGAGCACGGGCTCGCCGAGAACAGGACGGCATTTCCGTCTCAGAGCAGAGGAGCTGGCTCTGTCCTTGTCAGCTTCTAGAGGTAACACCATCGGCCATGGCCTCTGAAATCGCGCTGGCTCACAAGCTGTTCCTTGGTGTTCACATTTGATTTCGTTCCCCCACCGGACTCTTACTTGTCTGTACAGGTTAGCTTTTTGCTGTTTTCATTTAGAGAGAGAGACAGACAGACAATTGTTGCAGTTCCACTGCACTGTGTTGTGCCCTGAGACACAGTGACATACTGGTCAGGCTGATGGCCGAGTTACGAGCTCAGTCCCCCATGCTCCTCTTATCCACACTTACTACCAGATTTAAAAACTTCAGCTTCAAAGCCTCCATCGTAGACAGCCAGCTGGGGTCGCCAGCCTGTCACTGTGTCCATGGCCATCATCCCCCCCGTCGCGTTACAGGTCAGTCATCATGTGCAGCCTTGTTGACAGCGCTCATGTCACTTTCACAGTGTCTTCGTTCATTCAGTCAGGGCCCCTCAACGCGGCACTGCCGACGTGTGGGGCCAGGTAGTGGGGCCGTCCGGGCACTGTGGATGTTGAACAAAATCCCTGACCTCCCCCCATGGGTGCCAGCAGCACCCGCCTCCCCTGTGACAACCAAGAATGTCCCCAGATGTTGCCCAGGGTCCCCTGGGAGGGGTGACCACTGACAGAGTGCTGGGGGACAGGGCAGGCCCTGTGTCCCATCCTCACCGACTCGTGTGTAGCCATGGGGGTGTTTGAGGTTTCCCACTGTCCCCAGATAGCATCTGTGCTTGACTGCGCGGCTTTGCAGTTGTTACCAGGAGGGGCTCTTGGCTGGTGGCCTGTCACTGAGCCCAGGCAGGGAGGGTCGTGGCTTGAGGCTCAAGCAGCATGGCTTTCTAAACAGTTTCATTATTTGAGGTGAAGTGACTTCCCCAGGCTTCAAACTGAGCTTAGTTGAGCAGAGAAGCAGAGCTCAGAGCCAGAAATAAATGTTGCTTTGCCCTTGCAGACCGTGTGTGCTGTGCGCATGTGTGTGTATGTATGTTGGTGTGCATGTGTGTGCGCGTGTCCATCAGGGCCTGCAGCCGCTCATGTCACCGTGCTGCTGCACACTTGCAATTTTAGCAGCAATGACTGTGTTCTCAACTGCCCCAAACAAGTTTCCTGTCACCCAGGAGAGCATCTCACTTTAATTATGTGTGTGTGTGTGTGTACATATTTATGCATGTATATGCATGTATGTACGTATTTGTATTGCATTTATATTTATTTTGTATCTTTGTCAAAGCTATTTAACAGACTCTACTGCTGTGTGTGCATTTTCCCAGCAATCATGACAGTTTTCTGAAAACCTTGTACTCTGTTAAGTTGGCCTTGTTTATTTTCCCAAAGGAATTTGAGCCCAGAGGGATGTTTGTGCCCCTCCCAGGAGACAAAGATAAGTTGGCTCTTGAGTGGAACTTCTGGGCTGTTGATGGCATTGGGGCTGGTAGGGTGTCTGACGAGGGCGCCATGGAAGGTGAGTCGCTTGGGTTCCAGTTAAAATAGAAAGGCGTGAAGAGAGGGGAGACCCATCGCATTGAATCTGGGGACATCACCCCTGGTCCTGCCCCCACCCCTGCACCCCCGCCTCTGGTGGCCCAGCGAGGGGCCGGCTGGAGCAGCATCTGAGTGGCCCTCCCGGCGACGGCAGACAATGGAGGACTGACTGGAGGTGAGGGTCCCACTGACGTGGCAGCCGCCCACAAGGAAGGGCTTTCGTGCCGGTGCTCAGCCCGGCTTTCTGGCGGCATTGACTATGAGCGTCGCCCCACACCCTTCACCTGGCCCCGGGAGTCTTCCTGTCTGGAAGCTGATGTTCCTTTGCTGCTGTCCCCACCAGCGGCTCTGCGCCCCACCATGCAAGGCCCCTCCTGACCCACCAGTCTGTTGTTTCTCAGGAGGAAATTGGTGTTTCGTGCAGAAAAAGGTGCCGAGCCAGGCACACTGGGAACTTCCAGTCTGTGGGCACAGCAGGGCTTCTCAGGATCTTGGAGCCCCAGGCCTTGGGAGGGGTTTTGTTCGCATCCTCTCTGAGAAGATCTGCTTCCAGGATGCACCTTGGGGTGCTTGTCCCAAAGAGGAGGACCACCCAGACAGCAGTTAGGTGAAGGCGTCATGCGTCTCACCCTGAGGCTCCTCAGGAGGTATCCTCTCACCCCCAGCTCTCACCTCTGGCAGCTCCCTCGCCCTCCTCTCCTAGAGTCGGTGCTCCTTCCCTCTGCTTCCTTCATCATCTGCAGCACCAGCGGCAACTACGGTCTGGATCACTGACTTGTGTTCCTCACAGCTTCCTGTGAGCTCTTTGAATGCCACGTGTGAAGGACCCATGTTTCCCCCAGCTGTCCAGCACTGTGGCACACGGCAGACAATTTCAACTTTTCTTAGCTTAACTTTTTAGTTCTTTTCTGGTGGGGTGAGGGAGCAAGGAAGGGCACAGGCTCTGCAGGTGTAGACTAAGAAGGACTGAAGCCAAGACATGGGCAGAACTATCTAGAACCAAAGTGATGTCTGGAAGCATTTGCTTTCTAGCCCTGTGCGGCTGCACGCTCTCCCAGCAGCTAGCTGGAGAATCCATACCTGATGTATTACAAAGCAGGCTGAGTACCAAGAGAGCCACCAAGAAACAGAGGTGATGTCAAGTTCATGGGCTTTGGCTCTGAGTCATAGGTCAAAGGGAACCCTCCCACACCCACGACTTGACTTCATGAGTGACTGGCAACAAAAATTCTCATTGGGAAGGTCCTGGCATTGCGTAACGGTGGCACTCGACTCCGGACCCGAGCTTGCAGACACCCTGGGGTTTGGGGTGGGAAAGAGGAGTCCAGGAGGGGCCGGGGAACGGGCGGACGAGGACTCATCAGTGGCACGAAGCCAACTTTAGTTTCCAGAAAGGGCCAGAGCTGCCCCCGATGCTCTTTCCCTGAGCCGCAGTGAAACTGGAGGATGAGGACGGCTCAGCCATGCCGGGAGAGCGACATGTGGGTGGCCCCTGAGGAGGGTTTGGGGCAGCTCACCCAACACTGGGGGCCTAATTCACGCCACGTGGGGCTTGGAGTGGACCACAGCGGGAGTCCAGGATGGTTGGAGGAGACGGATCTTGCTCTGATTTGTCCCCAAAGTGTCACTGAGTCTCCACTTATTACTTGAAGATTCTTTAGTTATTAGTGTCAATTGTTACTGTTGGGGATGACCAAGTCACAGTGTGACGGTGGGGATGGCCGAGTCACACCGTGGCATGGGGTCAGGGGGCACATTTAATGTGACCTCAACGCCACAGTTTCTGTCTGTTGCTCATGTCAGTAAAAACAGCTGTTCTGACGCTCGGTAAAGAAAAAAGAAATGGAAACCACAGAGGTGGCTGATGTGTGGTCACTTCAGTTCTCCTGGGGAAGCCTGTGAGCCGTGAGCATCCTCTTCCTCTCGGGAGGGCCTCACTGCAGACGTGCCTGCTTGGAGAATCTCCATTCCTTTCCTTCATCTCCCACCGTCTGGGCCGGGGGGTTCGGGGACTTTCCGCGAGCTTCCCATCAGCTGAGGCCACGGATCCCACTTGGGTCTTTACACAACCCACCCTTTTCATGTCACCCTCCCGGACAGCCAGGAATCCTAGTGACTCTAAATGCATGGCCCTGCCACCACGCACCGTCACCGTGGTTGGGCTTGGTGTGAGGAAACTGAGGGCATTTGAGCGCATGGCAGGTGTGGACCAGGGAGTAGCTCTCTGTCTGTCTGGAGTTTAGACCTAGAGCACATTTATTGTAGGTGGTCTGAATTGAGAGAGAGGATCGCCGCATTCTGTGATGACACTAAGACCGTTGAATGAGACACTCGAGGTGGGGCGCTGTGGCATGGGGATTACGTCTCAAGGAGGTTATAAAAGCACATAGCAGTCCAACTTCTGGTTCTGAGAGTGGATGTAAAGTATGTTTTTTCAAAAAAGACCGCTGTGCATGTATTTCCTCTGGTTAGAAGAAGCACGTCACAGGCGAGTGGACAGCTCTCCATACAGAAGGGTCTGGCTCACAGGTGCTGCCCAGAGGGAGGGAGGGGGAGACACTGTTGGGGAGTCATGATCTAACCGCAGCAGCAGGCGCTTCGGAGTCTAAACCAGTGGGGCGCACTGGAAGAGTAGCGGTTAGGTCCGCCGCCTCAGTTGGCGTAGTCCAGACATCCCCAGGATGGGTCTCAGGTCCAGGGGAATCCAACAGTGTGAACAATTGCATAAATTTAAAAAATGCTCTTCCTCCTCTCCTTGCCTGTCTGCCTGCTCACCTTCACTCCTACCTGTACTGTTTTTAGTCATAAATTAATTCAGTGGGAACTCACTTAAGGAGAAACTCGCATGCATAGCCTCCGAGCATCTCCCCAGCCGCTGACTCGTTATAAGAGCAGGCCCCTCCTTCACCGATGACGAGCTGAATAGTATTTGTGGTGTGTTTTCATGATTAGTGCCGGTGCCCTGATAAGACATGTCAAGAAGGATGCATCTGTCACCTCTGTGGGATTCTTCCCCCAAGTCCTAAGCCTCAGCTGATACGTGAAAAGCATCAGACAAACCCACACTGAAGGACACCCTGCAGAGTGCCTGACGGGAGCTGTCAGACCGATGGGGTCACGGAGACAAACACTAAGTGTGACGTGGGGAGTTGGGATGAAGCCTGGGTTGGGCGGAAGCCCTGTGCCGGCCCCCACTTCTCTGTCTGACCGCTGCACCGCGGTCAGTGCAAGATGCTCGCACTCAGGGAAGCTGGCACAGGGGACTCCCGAGTTCTCCTTCCCCGTCTCCAGTTGTTTCAGAAACATTTCAGGGCCTACCTGTGTTAGACGTGGCTTGCGTATATGTCCTCTTTGTCCTCTTATGCACCGTAAATGTATATGATTACATGTGGATTGGAATGGAAAACACGTCCGGTGTCATCCAGGCGGAGGACTTCACAGAAAGGAAAATGTGCACCAGTCCTGAGTGTGCTCTCATTCCGCCTCCTGGTGGGACATCTCCACAGCATGGTTCTGCCTCACCAGCCTCCCGTGCAGAGCTCGGGGGCCTCAGCTTCAGGGGTCTGACAGGCTGGAGTCTGCACTCGGGGCCTTGAGCTCTCAGGCCTCGCCTTTGTTTCTCCTTCTGCCTCAACGTGCTCAGGCCGTCTACGCGCTCTTCTTACAGTTTCTGGGAGGCCTTTCTTTTTCTGTCGTCATGACCGCTGCTGCTTTCCCCCAGTATGCGGCCTGTGTCCCCTAGGATTTCCCCAGCAGGTTTCCATCTACTAGGAGTGTTCCTGCCCGCGTCTATAATCCACTAGCTTAAGCGATGAGGCCCAGGCTCAGAGCATGGGGACCCAGGGCGGCTTCTGCCCCACGGGGCAGGTGTCACTGGGCGCTGTCACCGGTTAGGATTAGGGCTGATGTGGGGCTACCCGCCCTAACTGTTCTGATGGCACCTCCAGGCAGGTCCTTCTCTTCTCTACCTGCTTTGCTCCTCTGTAATGGGCTGACCCTGTGTGCTTGCCGCAGGGGCTTGTGAAGGGACACAGGCCTGGCGTCCGGCCTCACGGCGTCACTGGTGGGGCTGCACCGTGCTGTCAGCCGTGCTCCGGGAACTTTGGGTTTGGGTGGGTGCT
Organism: Solenodon paradoxus; assembly: GCA_004363575.1. Taxonomy (NCBI): domain Eukaryota; kingdom Metazoa; phylum Chordata; class Mammalia; order Eulipotyphla; family Solenodontidae; genus Solenodon; species Solenodon paradoxus. The sequence goes on along the minus strand of RJWH01003165.1, from coordinate 32,194 downwards.
TTTCCTGGTCACGTGACAGCTTGCTCCCCGCTCCTCTTCAGCAGACTAAACAGGCAGAGCCAGGCTTTTCGATGCCTCCTCTTCGTTTCTCAGAAAAGAAGTTTCCCTGCTCGCTCCCTTGACAGTTATGAGAAAGGATAGCTGTCAGCTTAGAGGTCATTTATCTTGTGAAGAGAGATAGCCTCAAAGAAAACCGGTTTTCTGGCTCTGCACTGTGAAATGTGCTAGAAAAATGCAGATGTGCCCACATGCCTTGCAGGAAGAGCCACTCTTCCCCCCAGACTTCGAAGGACCCTGGGCTTCCCCCCGCGCCGCTTCGGGGCCTCGCTGCTCTAGAAGCATCCCTTGGTGGTGGCCCTTAACCAGGAGGGGCCGTCACCGCCCAGCCACTTCAGGGGGACGAGGCGCAGGAGACCTGCTGCCAGGAAAGGAGGCCAGAGTGAGGCTGCGTGGTGGGAGGCCCAGCTCCACGTGCTTGGGTGACTGAGGACTGTCCTCCGTGTTCAGGCGTCCAATCGGAGCAGCTGTGTTTCTGCCACGGGGAGGTGGGTATCTTAGCTAAGGTGCCTGGGGCGCACCTCAAGTTGTAGGGTGCCCAGGGGGATCCCCCGAGTATGACCTGCTCTCCTTGGTGAGGACTTCTCGGCTGAGACCCCCTTCAATGGCTGGAAGCACTTCGCTGAGCACAGGCACCTCCAGCTTCCTTCACCCGACTGGAAGGAAGCTGGAACACTCGCAGAACCGGCCGTGCGGGTGGAGGGGGCCCCCAACCTGGGCGTGGGGGGAGCAAAAGGGGCTGCTCACCACGTCTTTTCTCCAAGATGTTTTGTTTAATTTGTTTGAAAGCTTTCATCAGTGAGATGTAATAGACCTGGAGTCTGACTTGGGATGGATCTGGGCTACATCCTCCCTGCCCTGAGGCACTAAATGACAGTTCTTGGTTTAAACAAAACAGTGACTCAGTGAAGGGACACTGGGTGGGGACAGTGCCAGATGTCTGCACTCTGTGCTTGACCGTGTCCAGCGGAAGTGGACCCTGGTCTGTGGGGCACGAACACCTTGCCTTGCTCATGACCTGTCCCCCATGCGTTTTGCCCTCTCTGAGGTCAGCTAACTCCTGAATTCCCAGGTGTGGAATGAGCCCCTCTGGGGAATCAGCACAGCTCACTGTCAGAGCCTGAGGACGCCGAGCAGCGCCCCAGTTGGTTTAAGAGCAGCCTGGCTGCAGTGTCATTCAAGTAGCGAGGCGATCGCCCTTCAAGGAGCACAGAGCAGTGGTTTTTGGTGTGTTCACAGGGGGTGCAGCCGTCACCACAGTCAGTTTTAGAAGCTCCGTCACCCCGTAAAGCAGCCCCATCTCCATCTCTGTGTCCCTGCACCCCGCAGCCTCTTCTCTCCTGTCTCTGCAGACTGTTCTTTCCGGGATGGTTGACCCGCATGGGCCACACCCTGCGCGTCCACGCCCCGCTCTCGTCGAGTGAGCACTGTGTTTTCTGGGCCTCAAGCCGGCCAGTGGCTTCCTGGCTCCCACCAGCCGTTGGGGACGGCAGACTGCAACAGCCACGTGTTTGTCTGCTGCGTGGTGTTCCGGGCCTGCTCACACTGTGTCTTTCCTGCAGACCTGTCCTTCCTGCGGAATCACCTTCGCTCCCAAGTCGGAAGCTGCCGCAGAAGGGGAGGCGGTCCAGAGCGGTGGTCAGGAGGAGCAGAAAAATGGCGCCAAGGTAGGAGCTCGCCTGCCCTTCTCCTCAGTGACACCACCTGCCTGTTCGCCGTGCCGCCCCACGAGGCCTCTGGTGGGCACGAGCGCCTAGGATTAGGGCCATGGCTGGGAGTTGGACTCATACGGTCACATGAGTGTGGGAGGGAAGGGGACGCCACCTCAGGACAGGCCATGGGGGCGGGGGAGGAGGTGCAGCAAAGACGCTACAGAGAAGGCCCCTTTAGACCAGAGCCAGGACAGAGTGGAGAGCCTGAGGCCCCTTCAGAAAGCTGTGAAGGTGACTCTCCAGGCAGGGCCACGGATGTCCCCTCCACATCACCTCACCTGCCCACGATATCGTGTGATGCTGGGTCCGTCCACAGTGCTGACAGCTGGTCACCCTTCTCTTAAGCCACAGTCTGGACGGCTCTGGACCCCCTTTTTGAACCCATCCTCACACCTCCCCAGTCCCCAAGCCTCCCAGACCCCAAACCTCCCTGGCCCTGGTAGTTGGTCAGCATATCTGAGAGCCTCAGCTCTTCTGAGTCTCTCTCAGTCCCCGCGGGATCTTCCACATCACCTTCCTGCCTGAAACCCGGAAGCGCTGCCGATGAAACGGGTGGAGCAGGTGGGCAGGGGCACAGAACAGGGCCTTGAAAGCAGTCCGTCCAGCCTCCACTGGCAGGGAGGGGCAGCACTGGGGCAGCCCCTGCACTCTGGGTGCCGTCTTGCGGCAGGCTTCCGGAGGGCCGAGCTCCAAAGCGCAGAACGGACTCCTGAGCCCTCCCCAGGAGGAGAAGCTCACCAACAGCCAGACCTCCCTGTGTGAGATCTTGCAAGAGAAGGGGCGGTGGGCCGGCGTGAGCCTGGACCAGTCTGCTCTCCTCCCGCTGCGCTTCAAGAACATCCGGGAGAAGACAGACGCCCACTTCGTGGATGTCATCAAAGAAGACAGGTAAGGCTTTGGCCACTGGCTCTGAGGCAGAGACTGTGGAAAGAAGGTCTCTCCTGGAATCACACCACGCCCTTGTCCCCACCCTCAGTAAGTGCTGCAGTTTGGAGCATCCGACGCTCTGTAGAAAACATCATGAGTAAGACCAAGATTCCGTTAATCAACTTGGCCCAGTTTACCGACTGTCAGCATCTTACTGTCCCTCCTGAAGTCGTCTCTGTGCGACGTTCCTCCCAATTACTCTTGGGCTGTGCGTCTCTGGCCACAGAGGTGACATGTCCTCAGATGTCATATCCAGGCTGTGATCAGTCAGCCAGGTGGGGCTGCCGACTGCTCAGTCCAGTTGCTCTTTTCTCCTCGCGCCTCGTGAGCTGGCCCTGAGATGCTTCGGGGACACATGGGCCCTCCTCAGACATGTCCGAGTTCACCCCACTGGCGCCTCTGGCCCGAAGTATCCTGTCTTGTGACGGCTCCCAGGGCGAGTCCCCGCTCTGCACCAACTGCACGGGCACTTGCCCGTGAGGGGCACCCAGCAAGGGCCGTGTCCGTCTGCCACCCATCCGCAGCCTGGAGTCCTGTCTTCCTAACCAGCCGTGGCCTGCACTGTCCCAGTGACAGTGTGATGCTCTCGCTGTCCCCAGCTGCCAGTGGCCCTGTCCGTGGACCCGGATCCTTTGCTGTGGCTCAGGGCATGGGCAGGGCGGTGCCTTACTTTCTAGAGAACAGGCTCTTCCGGGCACGCTGCCCTCCCTCCCTGCCTAGCTCAGGAAGCAGCAGTTCTCCCAGGAGCCCTTTGGCGAGTGCTTTTGAGTTACGGTCGTCGTCAATGGTCATGTCAGTGTCATTGCACTCAGAGCCGTGCTCTGTGATGATCTCAGTCTTCCACCTTTAGTCGTCCTTGCTTTCTGGCACACGCGGTCTGTGTGTAGGGTGTATCCCGGGACATCGAGGTCCGCGTGGTGGGTTCTGCGGACCGGCGGTCTCTTGCTTTCTTTAAAAAAAAAAATACTATTGCGGTAACTTCGTTTTACAAATTAAAATGAACTCACGTATAGGTTCCCCATAGGGGCAGTGTCCCCACTCCTCATATATGTCAGCACACCCTGCCCTCCACCACCTCACCCAGTGTCCTTTACCGGTTCCCAGGGCTCCGCCACCACTTGCCCCGCCCCTGTCCCATTCCTGTTGTCACCTCAGTTCTGTTTCGTTGCTTACTTTAGTCTGTTTTTCTAGTAGTCGTTCAGAGACGCATGTTTACATCTCCAACTATGATTGTGCAGTTGTCTCTCTTTAGTCCTGACATTTTTGTTTCAAGTGTTTTGAAGTTCTTTTAGGTACATACACATTTATGCGTCTTAATTATTCCTGGTGAGTTGATCCTTTTGAAGTATCTGTTTTTATTCCTGGCGACACTCTGTCTTGAAGACTGCTTGCTCCGTGTGGTACTAATGCAGTCAGTCCCTCTGCTCGTCTTCTGAGTCTTAGTGTTTGCATAGAGTATTATTTTCCATTTTCTTTAAATGTCAACCATTTTTGTCTTTATATTTGAGTGTGTACTTGCTTTTTAAATCATTCTAATGATCTCTGACTTTTAATAATCATGTATGTACTGGCCGTTTAGTTATACCTCTTTGCATTATTTTTCCTTTGGTTGTCCTAGGCATTGCAGGTAGGCACCCTTAAATTTTCGTAGGCTTCTTAGGGTTAACACTGTGCAATTTCATTGTAAATGTAGAAGTCTGCAGCTGTGTAGGTCCGTCAGTCTTCACACCCTTCCACTGTCGCTGCCACGGTGTCCTCTACGTGCCTGCCGAGCCTGCAGCCGCTCAGTAGTCGGTCTCCGGTGACTCTTTCCTGTCGAGTGTGGGTCATGTTTCCTGCTTTGCTGTTTGTCTAATAGTTTGGGGTTGCATTATGCACATTGTGCACGATGCCTGTAAACTCCGGGTTCTGTTTTCTTCTTCTGAAGAGTATCGATTTTTATTTATCTCAGCAGGCAGTTAACTGCTGCCTCCCCTGAGGTGGGCAGAGGCTTTGAAGTCAGGCCACCAGGGGTCCACTGCGTGCTTGCCTATCCCCGGGGTCAGCCAGAGAGCGAGCAGTTCTGCACAGACCTGGGGCTCCCCTCTCTGGCTCTCTCCTTTCGGAATTTCCAGTCTCGTTTTCCATCTGTGGGTACCCCAAGCTCCCATTTTCTGTTTCCCAAGCCAGGAAAGGCTGTGGCTTTTTGATCTGAGGTTCAGCCATCCTGCAGGTGGTGCTGACTAGTGACCATCTGCAGGCACGAAGTGGAGAATTAAGCACTACTGCTAAAGGTGGACCAGGCGCCACGCTCACAGCACGTCGCCGGAACCCTGCTTCTGACATCAGAACGAAGCGCCGCTTCCTGTCCTGAGGAGCGACCCTTCTAAAGGACCGCGGACTGCGCCCTGTTGCCTTCTTCCAAGCGCGAGTCTCCTGTTTTCTACCTGCTCTGATGGATCTCCAGAGCCTTCCAGGGGCTGCCTTTGCATCTTGTCCAGAGCTTACTGCTGTGACCGAGAGGACTGGCCCACAAGGAGCTCGTGCCCATGTGCCAAGGCACAGCCTGCTGACTTGAATCTCAGGGAAGCCCCAGCTTCCCCGGGGGTCACTCGTCTCCTGCGGTGCCGTCCTGTCTTCAGTCTGTCTCTACACCGGAGCGGGAGGGGTAGGGGGCAGACTTTTCTGTCTTCTTCACTGATTGGGTGCACAGGTCACACCCTCAGCATGGACTGTGTCAGCGCGCTGTGCCCGCTGCATGTCAGCCACACACCAGTGCTCCGTGTCTCGTCTGATTCAATCCTCGATGGCGGGTGTGTGTGAGGGAGACAGCTTGCAACCGTGGCTGTATGTGCCTTCTGGCATCATGTTCCGTTCCCTTACAGTCTTCATAGTTTTCTGCAGTGTAAAGAGGAGACTACTATCTGCTGGCAAACTATGAAAGAATGAGAGTCACTCAAAGGGGTCTGATTTCTCTGTTATTAAAATCACCGAGCATTAGCATCATTCAAGGTTTACACGCCATCTGCACATGTGACAAGAGCACCAACCCGGCACTCGCTATACACAGTCTCGTGATGACAACACTCACTCCAAGGGTGGTAACTGCCGCCGCTCTCTGAGGGACAAGACTGCGGCGCTAAGTCACATCGGGGACACGCTCCCAGGGCGCGGCCCGTGGTCCTTCAGAAGGGTCGCTCCTCAGGACAGGAAACCGGTGCTCATTCTGATGTCAGGAAAGTGTTTTCAGAAGCAGGGTTCCGGCGACGTGCCGTCAGCACAGCACCTGATCCACCTGTAGCAGAGGTGAAACGAGATGCAGTTCCAAAGGACGCGTCCGCTTAGTGGCGTTGTTAAGGGACGGTGTTCCCTAGCTAACTGCCATCTGCTGATCGACTGCATTTATCATCTCTTCTAGCCTGATGAAAGATTATTTCTTTAAGCCGCCCATTAATCAGTTCAGCTTGAATTTCCTGGACCCGGAGCTCGAGCGAGCCTACAGGACCAGCTATCAGAAAGAGGTACGTCTCTCCTGGTTTACTTACTGTTTTTAATGGCAGGTGCAGCAGAAATGAAGGCAAGCAGGTAAGCAGGCAGGAAGAGAGAGGAGGAGGAAGCACCTTATTTTTATCTAGTTGTTCATCTCGGTCTCTGTCCCCATCGCGGGACGTGAATCCAGGCTGTTGGGATGTGTGTGGACTGCGCTTAGGTCAGAGGCAGCTGACCAACCCAGTGCTCCACCAGGGAGCGCCACGTTGCTCCTGTAAGGTCACTAAAATGAATTCACTGAGCAGTCACCGTTTTGTGTTTTAGCAGCTGTTCATTCCCTGAGCGACAGGAGGGCGAAGGCTCGGCTGAGCAGCTAGCCGCCGTCCTCAAGCCTGCAGTGCTTCTGCACGCGGCGTGTTCCCAGGAGAAGCAGCAGTCTCTGCTGCGCCCCTCTGCTACCCAGCTGTCCTGGTGGGTCCTGCTGCTCCGGTCACTCTGGGTCTTTGTCCTAGAGCCTCTGTCCCATCTGCTTGCCACTATCCTCCCTACAGAGAAGAGAGAGGCTCCGTGCCCCCTGCTTTAGACCCCCCGCCTGACCTCCTGTGTCCTCTGCCTCAGCCCAAACATTTCCTCCAGGAAGCTCTCCCTGACCCCCAGACTGGCCTCCACCTCCACTCCAGCTCGCCCTCTTGCCCTGGGCTGTGACTGAGCCAGCTTGTCCAGAAAGCAGTGCGCCCCCAGCCCAGTGCCCAGAAGGGCCTCTCTGTCCACGCGTCCTCCTTTCTGAGCCCTGCCGCCAATGTCACCATGAGGCCGCAAGGCCAGAAGGAAAGCAGCATAGTCTCCACCTCTCGGTCTCCCCAGCACGGCCCGCCCCGAGGCCCTGTTCTCCCTGCTGGGCGCGCTGCCGGCCAGGCCCTGGCGTCACTCTAGTTTGTGTCCTTGGATGCCCACCCTGCGGCCGCCCCACCTGGAACACAGAAGGACCATGCCCACAGCTCACATGTTCCCTCAGGCGTCCCTTCCTCCTGCTTCCCTGAGATCGATTCCCTAGCTCTCAGGCTTGTCTCGCTGATTGCTGCCTGCCACCTGCCATTTCAGGTCCCTATCTGTCCCCACACTAGACGCTGGGCTCCCCAAGGGCATCATTCCCGTCTGCCCCAGCTGTCCCGAGCTTCCCCCGGAGGCGCAGCCTCTACTGTCCTGTGACGCATCTGTGCCCTCAGGTGCTGCTGCTTAAATCCTCGCCTGTTCTTCTGCCATGATCCAGCCTTCACACACCCTGTCAATACCTCCGCTCTTCTATCTCCTGTGCCTGCCAGGACTTAAACTGGCTTGTCACCGCTTGCTGTGTGGCCCTGGGCAGGCTGCTTAACTCCTCTGTGCCTTGGAGTCCTCACTGGCAGTTAGTAACCAAGAGATGACCTCGGCACTCACACACTGTCTCACCCCATCAGAGGTGTTTGCTGTCCCTCCCCCCTAAACGACCTCCACCCCACCCTCCAGCTCCTCTTTCATGCTCCTGCCTTCCCTTCGGCACCCAACAGGTCATAAAGAATTCTCCCGTGAAGACCTTCGCCAGCGCCACCTTCAGCTCCCTCCTGGATGTGTTTCTGTCCACTGTGGTGTTTCTGATTCTCTCTGTCACCTGCTTCCTAAAGTATGGGGCCACCTCGGCACCTCCCCCGCCTGCTGCCCTGGCAGTGCTGGGCGCGGCCCTGCTGCTGGAGGTGCTGTCCCTCGTGGTCTCTGTCAGGTAAGGCCACCTCTCCTGCTGGACCTGTGGCGCCCTCTGCTGGCTGGCAGCTCCCGCTGGCCCAGCCTCTTCCAGTCCAGGCCCTGCACAGCCCAGCACCCAGCTCAGACTCAAGAGGGATGGTGAAAGACAGGGAATAAGAAAGGGAGGATAAAAAGAAATGGTGGGCAGTAGGGCCCTGGATGTGAGCTGCAGCTCTCAATCCTTGGACAGACCCAAGGGGCACCCCCAGGCATTGCCACCAGGCCGGGCTCCAAACACCTGAAGGGCCCCTGCAGCCCAGGACAGCAGACCAGTTGGCTCCTTAGAACTTTTGTGTTCCAGGGACCCAGCTTTTCACCCAAGGGGGAGCCCAGGGAGTGAGAGGGGTTTGCAGACGGGCTGTGACGAGGTCTGGACCTGGGATGTGCAGAGCTGACGCAGCTCAGTGAGGGGAGGAAGGGTGAGCAGCGGTGAGCACACAGGGTCTGAGAGCAGCAGGGCCCTGGGCTACCCGTCTCTGCTGTGCTTCAGCCCAGCACCCAGGAAGCCTGTTTGCAGGCCTGCACTATCTGCCCCCCAGACATTGGCTCCTGCCCCCCGACTTGCTCGCCAGGCAGCCCCCACCATGAGTTTCTGCTCTTTCTCATGTCCCAGGACGGAGCAGCAGTCGGAGGCCTCTCCCCAGAGTGGACAGGCTGGGGCCCTGCCCACCAGCTCCCACCTCCCACCCTAGCACTGCTCCTGCCTTGTCCCTCTGACAGTGCCCAGGTCCACCCTCACTGTCCCCCAGGATGGCACTGGTGGCACATGGGGTGACCTCCCCAGATCGCTGCAAGCCATGGACCCCTAGTTCTTTTTCTGTTAAAAAGTAGCCTTATTGTGACAAGACCACACAGAATTCAGTCATTGACGTGCACGACATGGTGACTTTTAGTAAATGCAGAGCAGTGCAGACACCATCACCCGGTTTTAGAACATGTCCGTCACCCCAGAAGAAACCGGCGCCATTGCGGTCATTCCTCAGAAAGTCACCGTCTGCCCCAGGTCACGGTGGGTCTTGGAGGTGGCGTGGTCTCCGTACCTGTTTTCAAAATCCCTCCACGCCTTTGTTCTCTGTTCTGGTACCCAGCTCTCCAGAACGTGGGCCGAGGAGGCAAATGAGAGGCAGCGCCAGGCCTGGCTGTGGCAGGCAGCCTCCTGCGGCCCCTTCTCAGTGGGCTGAGCTCAGGCTCCCTGGGAAGACAGTCGGGATTTTTTCCCGCCGCGAGGCCTGTCTAGGGCCTGGGCAGACAACCTACTCCCCGGACCAAGCAGAAGCGCCTCCTGGAAGGCTGCTGCATGCCCACCGTCTTGCCGGTGCCCCAACCAGGCCTGAGAATGCGTCCCCTGACCTGCGCGGAAGCCGTTGATGGGGGCTCGTCCCTGACTCCTCGCAGAGCTTACGTGTCCTGTCTCAAAGCATATTGTGGTGGTTCCTGGGAATGTGCCCAGGGCTCCATTATCTCTGAAGTGTCGGGCGGCCAGCGTCTTGGGGATGTCCCCGTGAAACAAGAGTGGTCCTCACCCCGTTTGCACACTTGTCACATGGCTGGGACCCCAGTGCATGACCTCACCCTGCAGAAAGCGCTCTCCATAAACAACATGCAGTTGGGCTCCAGGCCGAGGTCCCTGTCAGCAGTCAGGGCCAAATGGCCGTCATGTGGGGCACAGGGCGTCCTCCAGTCCTGGCCCCTGGGCGTATCAGCCTCGACAGTTACTGTTACAGCCATAAAGACTTGACTCCTGCCCCTGACCCGAGACCTGCTTGCAGCATCAGGCCAGCCCCCTCCTCGGGCCTGTTGACAGTGGTGCCCTGTTGGTGACACTCCGTGTGGACCCACTGGGCCCACGCCCAGGCCTTGAGTGCATCTGCTCAGTGCAGCGAGCGCCCTTCGGAGGGGCGAGGAGCTGAGCTGCCCGCGTCAGTGCCGTCAGTTACCAGTCAGGGGGCGCCTGCAGGTCGCGGTAGCAGCTCAGGCCTGGCTGCTGGCAGGCTGCCCACAGACGGCCCTCCCTCGGCCCCTCCATCCCAGGATGGTGTTCTTCCCGGAGGGCGTCCTGGCCTGCACCAAGCGCTTGCTGCAGTGGATAGCGGGCTGGCTGCCGCGCCATTTCATCGGGGCCATCTTGGTGTCACTGCCCGCTCTGGCTGTCTACTCACACGTCACCTCCGAATTTGAGACGAACATACACGTGAGTGAAGGCGTGGCCCCCTCATTCAGCGGCCTTTGACCACTTTCTTTTAATAAGGCACCCCGACACTCCCCGGACGATCACCTCTTGGGGCTGCACGCCGTCACGCCAGGTCCCCCGCGTGTCAGAGCAGGTCCTTCTGATGTTTTATAGGCGACGTGCCGGTCTCAGAGCTGGACCAGGTCCACGTGCACCGGCAGCACTGGGGTCAGGGAAGGAGCTTCCGAGTTAAAGTCACAGGGGGATCTCCTGCTGCGGTGCGAATATGAGGTGACCCACGGGCAGGCTGACCGCAGTCGGCACCATGACACCGAGTGACATGCCCGCCGACACCTGCAGGCCCTCCTCTTCCTCCCGGTGCTTCTCCACCGGGCGGCCTGCCCTCCAGAGACGCATCGACAGTGGCAGCTAGTGCCCTGGGAGCCCTTGGGGGATCTGGCTTCACCGCCATCTCGCCCGAAGGAAGTTGCGAGTGGACTCGCAATTTCCTAGGATGACATTTCTTGTCAAGACAGAGGGCGCGTGAGTGGGCAGAGCGGCCCCGGGCACAGGCGGGTGGTGGGGAGCCGGGCCCTGCTGACCGCCTGCCTCCACAGCTCACCGTGTTCACGGGCTCGGCCGTCCTCGTCGCCGTGGTGCAGTACTGCAACTTCTGCCAGCTCAGCTCCTGGATGCGGTCCTCGCTCGCCACCGTCGTCGGGGCCGGGCCCCTGCTCCTGCTCTACGTCTCCCTGTGCCCGGACAGGTACGCCCTCACAGCCTTCCCGGCCCGGCTCTGTCCTGCCTCAGCCCAGTCACATCCGCACTGACCCCTGAGGTCCTAACGCATGTGTGTCCCAACGTGCACCAGGGTCCCCCCACAGAATGTCAGCAGCTTAACAAGATGCCAAAAGAGAAACACGCAAAATAAAGAAAAGGAAAAGAGCTCTAAATATCAGAAAACTTGTCTGCTCATAGACATGCTGGGTATCTACCCACAAGAGTTCGGATGCAGCCGTCCCAGGTTAGGGACTGAGAGCAAAGAAACTTGAATTTCGAAAAGTATCCCCAGAAGCCACTTCATTCGAGGCCGTCTAGAAAATGAAGAAGCGTTAAAGGCAGACACAAAAATGAGGGAGACCACAGGTCTAAGCTTCCTTGAAGTGGGGCTCCTGGAACCAGATGACAGATCGGTGAAGTCGAGGAAGAGAGAGGTGTGATGGGTGTCACCTGAGCCTTACTTATTAATATGGTATCAAAACAGTTTCCCACATTACTATGTGAAACATCAGAGTGAATGATGGAGCAGCGGGGATAGATCGTTTATCTCGAAGCTCCTCTGAGTCTTGAGCACATCTAGTCCCTTGGTCCCCCCGGGGTGCTGGGGAGCAGAGGCCAGTGACAGTGCGTCCCATCTGGGGCGGCGGTTAGTGCGCTAGACTAACACCTCCACTGAGGAATCCAGCGCGAGGTCCGATCTCTCACGTGTTCTACTCGAATCATGTTCAGTTCTCAGTAAAAACGAGCCTCCTCACCTTTTCCGCTAGATACGCGATTGGCACTGCAGTAAAACCCTGGGTAGCAGAAAGCACTCGGTGAGCAATTTATGCAAAAATTTCAGGACAGTGTCCTCAAGCCATAAAACTTCCGTTTCTTACCAAATTCTAAATATTGGACTTTCTTGTGTAACTTCTTATAAAAACCTTTTACTATAACATATTGAAGAACCCTTTTTTATAATTCCAGAGAGTTTAGATTTAGCAGGATGTTTCCAACGTACATGGGCCCTTCTTTCCTTGCATTTGCGAGACATTTGACATTCTTAACTCCCCCAAATTATGGTGATAACCAGAGGAACCCCCGTTTCCAGAATGCCCCTGGGATGGCATTACTACTGTGGGGACCGTTGGCTCTGGTAAATCCTAACGTAGCAAATGATTCAGTTTGCCATAATTACAAAATGTCAGACAAAATCCTTGTGTGACCAGCTCAGCGGTCTAATGAGAGGGTTTCCTTCCATTTAACAAACAGCATTGGCAGGAAGCACACTTAAGTTCTCTGCAGATAGATCAAAGGGGGCTTGTGAGTAGAACTGTAGTTCAGCATTTGAAAGGAAACATTAATGGAGAGTTAAATTACTCGAAGCAGAAGCAAGCCCTCTGGATTCTGGTCCTTGTCAGGCTAGTTCCCAAGAGCCTGCGCTTCCACAGCCTCCCTTGCAAACAGCTCATCAGCACTGGGCCACCGCCCCGGGGCGGGGCCTTTCCTGCATTTGGGTCCAGACAGCCTTGATGCCCCCACCCCTTGCACCTCCTGCCCAGAAGAGCAAGAGCAGATCTGGGGGAGGGCCAGTGCCTGCGTCTGCCCAGGACCCCTGAGCTCTGCACGCACACACACAGACGCATATGCACACACACAGACACACAGACACACGAGACATGCACACTCGCGCACGCGCGCACACACATACACTTTGATCCCAGCCACCCACCCAGGTGGGACAGGGAGGGCAGGAACCAGAGCCAAAAACCCACTCTGTGAAGTGAGGCCTCCTCTGAGAACCGCGCCAGCCCTGGGGTCTCAGAATCATAGCGGTGTTTGCACGGGGTGCCAAGAGGATGGCCCTGGTGTTTGTGTCTTGTGGTGTCCTGCTGGCTTTGTAAAGTCATTTCAGAAGTCACTGTGGGCCCGCATCAGCCTCAGCTACCCAGAGCTGACACTGCCCGGCAGCGTCCCCTTTTGCTGAGCGGGCTGTGGGCACTCTCCCAGGGGAGGTGTTGGAGGTGACCTGCCACCTGAGCAGGTGCTGGGCCTGACAGCCATCCCCACACACATATCCAACACTGCAGAGAACTGGAGAGGGTCCAGCGAGGCTCACGGGACCAGCGCGAACCCCAAGAGGCTCCTTGAATTTACTCAAGTTTCATGCCCAAAGTTGGGTTCTGTCGCTGTGCCCAGCTGGTTCCTCTACCATGAGTGCCCGCCCTCCAGCCCTCTGGACACGTCCTTGCAGTGACGTTCGTGCCTTGGAGACTGTTGGATTTGACTCTTGGGCAATAGAACTGACTTTCCACAGCTGATAGAAATGCTTTGTAGCTTAATGGTGATCTTCACACTTTCGTTATTCTTACCTCACACACAGCATCAAACTATATGTAAAAAGTTACTGTCCTGTGTGGCCGTAGGCAGCACACGTACTAACAGTGGGACAACAGGGAAGCTCAGTATGGCCCCTGCTCTGGGGTGGGATGACAGGAAAATTGGTGACACGTTAGTGTCTGCTCAGGGGGTGGCCCTGGTCAGAAGGCAGTTTCCTGGGAGAATGGGCACTGTCTCCACCTGCCTGTCCTCCGCCCCCTGTACTTTCGTGTCTTAACAAACAAAAAATACTCGTTGGAAAAGTATAAAACAAGTTGATTACTGTAGTTTATTACTGTCTAACTTGATCTCGTTTAAAAAAGGTGTTTTTTAAACTCTTTTCAGGTTGCTTTCTATAATACCTTCCTTGCTTTTTATAAACATATTTTTCTGCCTTTTTAACTTCAGTGCCATTGTGTTTTCACAACTTGATGCCGTGCAGAATTTCAGGTAAGATTTTAAGATTGCACCTTTATCTAAACGAGAGTGACTTTATTATTACTGCTTATTTCTGAACTCCTGACAGCAGTGGTATCTTCTTTCTTTAAAGGAAAGGTGCAGTCAGGAATGAAGGGGAGCAGGCAGGCTGGGAGAGAAGGACAAGGAAGCATGTTTATTTTATTTAGTTGTTCATCTTGGTTGCTAATGCCAGACGACGGGCTGCGCCCAACCCCTGCTCCACCAGGGGGCTCCAGCAGCTGTGTCTGAATGGACAGACAAGACCGCCTTCCAGTCAGTGGCAAGTGCTGCTGAAATATCAGATTGGATTCATTACACCTTACTGGGAAGATGAAATAATTCATATGTTCATTAGAGTTGGTTTAATTTTATGAAAGGCTTTAAAATTACCAAGGAAACCTCATAAATGAAAATAGCTATTCTTTAAAATGTTAGGAGAGAACTGACTAGCAATTTGAAATAATAAATGTTAAAGTCTTGCTTTACTGTAAACATCAAAATATTAAATAAATTGAAGTCAAAAATAAGAACTTGGGTTTTATATAAACGATATAACAATCTAGAAAAGAAATCGTTTTCTGGGTTTTTTTTAAGGAAATGTGCAGCCAGGAATGAAGGTGAGTAGACAGGTGGGCAGAGAAGGGATGAGGAAGCATCTTTATTTTGTTTAGTTGTTCACTCTGGCTATTGATGGAAAAGAAGTGGATTAAGTTATGAAAAGATTAAGTTATGCTCAGGTGTTGCAACACTTGACACGCAGAAACATGGAAAATGTCCACGGGGCTGTCCCCTCATTTGTGAAATCACATACACCTGTACCTAGAGCGAGGCATTTCAGCCCGTAAGTGAAAAAATATGAGATGTGTGTGCATTGTGACCTGTGACGAGTGATGAATAATGGTTTTGTTCCCTCTGATTCTACAGCTACAAAAGTCAGTCTGTGGGCATTTAGACCCTGGGGAGGAGAATTAAAGTGACTTGTGGGACAAAAGAAGTGTGGGAACGTGTTTCCATGTGTGAGTCACTGTGGTCTTTAACAGAAGACGTCTGCATCTTTTTTTAAGTTAATTTCTTTATTGACGCACGGCATACAGAGAAAAGTACTCAGATCTAAAGACCACAGCTCAGGGAATTGTCAGCAGCGAATACTCATTGAACTACTGCCCAGACGGAGAAAAAGAACGTACCCAGTCCTCAGGAAGCCCCTCCCTCCCTCTGGTGATGCCCACCCCCGCATCCTAGGCATATTTTTTTGTTTTTAATGAGAGGAGGAATGGAGGGGAGGGAGAGCAGATGACGGAGGGAGGGGAGCAATTTATTTATTCATTTTGGTTGTCGCCCCCACCCCTGCCCCTGGGTCTCGAACCCCCATCCTTGCGCTTTTCATGGCCTGCCCCCCCGGCTGCCAACTTAGTTCATGAGCCCCAAAGTGAGCCCCTAGGTGTGGGCTTTAAGTGGCCCCCAAATCATCAAAATGTTCACAGATTCCAATTCTTAGCTGGTCAGCATCACATGTGCTCTTTTTTTTCTTTCTTGTTTTAATCCCTCTTTTCCATGACACTGTTTTACTCTAACTTCATTTATGATGATTATGACGCCCGGCTGAGAAGCTGTAACCACCTGGCATTTAGTCAGGCACAGGCCTCTTTGGGGAAGCGACCTTCGCCACCTGCACCCGGGTTCCGAGTCATCCCTGTAAAATACAGCAGGGTCCAGGGTGGGAGCCGCTCTCCCGCCGCTGCTGCAGCTCCTACAATTCTGTGCAGGGCCTTCCTGGAAGCGGAGTGGGCAGAAGCCAATGCCGAGTCTCTGTCCCTTTCCCGCTCACACGGCCCCCGCCCTTCTCGAATCAATCCTTGATCAGAGGGCACAGGCAAACGGCGCGAGGGGGCAGAGGAGGCGGCGCGCAGAGCCTGACCAAGGAAACCCAGCGCGTCTCCACTTCCTGCCCAGTGTCTGCTACGGTGACTCAGGTCACATAGGGGGCTTTCCTCAGTGTCACCACTTTGGAGAAACTGAGCCAGAGGTCAGCGCCCCAGGATGGCGCCCACAGAGCAAGGCGGCGCCCATATGCATCTTCCCCGGCACCCTGGTGTCTCCCCTTCAGTTATTTTGTTTGGTGCAGGAGACTCAGAAATGTGTTGCAATTTAAGTGACAGCTGGCACAGTAAGTGAGGTGGTGTGTCTTACCGCAGGGGCCTCTTGTTCCTGGTGGGCAGGTGTTAAGTCGTAGAGTCTTTTGGGGGTCCCAAGCCCAGCTCCAGGGCCAGCAACTCACTTGGAGGGCACAGGACTCAGCGCACAGGCACCCTCGTGGATTTGTTGCCAAGAAAGGACACACAGCCAGGGTGTGTCAGACCAGTCCTGAGAACACAGGTGCCTCCTCCAGAGGGAGGGGCATGCAGGGCGCAGAGTCCGCAGCACTGAGCTGTGACCATGCATGTGAACTGTCCCACAGGGACGCCTGACTCCGTGTTCAGGCGTTTTATTGGCAGGAGCCCAAGTCCCAGACTTGGGGAGGGAAGGCAGGTTCCCAGCTGTGCAGTGCCGCCTCGGGAGCCCCTCGGACCAGGGAGGGCTCCTCCCCACATTCTCTGCATGCGGCCCGAGGCCTAGGCCAGGAGGGCCTGAGTGGCACTGCAGCATCAACACGGTCGTCCCGGGAGAGAGCTGAGATCTGAAAGACAGTGTGAGTTGCCCACCTTCCAGCCCTGTAGGGGTCCTGCCCGTACAGAACCCCATTTCATTGTTCCTGGGCCAGGGCTTCTGGAACGATGCGCAGAAGGCCGGGTAGCTATGTCGGTCAGTTTCATGATTTTTCAAAAAAATTTAAGCCACAGGTAACAGTAAATCTTGCTGAGCACCTTGATTAAAGAACTGGAGTAGTGAAACAGGACCCATTGCTTACATATAATGACGCTTCCATACTGACTGCTTGGGTGAAATCCTGCCCCAACACCTGGGCACTCAGCGCTTGGGACAGCGGCCGAGGGAGCCCACGAGGAGGCCGGGCCACGTCAGGCGCATCCCATGGCCTCTGGAGGGCAGGGCAACACAGCCATCTTCTTAGCCCTGCTTTTCCTGAATGTTCTGTGATGAGTATGTGGTGGTTTTGAATGAAAAGAAATTACTTGTAAAGAACAAACTTTGGAAGACCATGCATCTCACGGCTTTCAGTACCATCGACCACAGAGCAGCCCCAAGAACAGGCTTGGGTGTTGGAGAAGATGGAAATGGTCCTGCCCGTGGAAGGGCAGTCCGGGAAATTCCCAGTGAAATTTAAATGTGCAGTGTTTCTAATGACCTAGCAGTGCTTGGGCACAGTTCAGAATTCTCATTCCTGTGCCCACCAGTCGCGTGCCAGTCCACACCCTGTGGCACCTCCCTCGTGGTGCGGGCGGGCCAGCCTCCGCCCTGCTGGGAGCCCGGTGCTCACAGGAGTGACCTCATCTCAGGTTCTTAGTGTTGCTCTTAAAAGCGCACGTGTGTAAGTTGTCCTAATTAACTTTGTCAAAGCGAAATGAGCACAGAGCTGAAGAAATGGTATTTCTATCAAACAGGTAAGAGTAGAAAATTTAGAAAAGGTGATTTGTAAAGCTGCAACTTTCAGAACTGATTAGATTAGAAATAAAAAAAGTGAGTCTATCAGAGAACGTTCGGTTTCTTGAGTCTGATCCCGGTGGTTGTGAGGAGAGACGTCTTCAGTCTCAGGAGATGTTCATGGAAATACTCAGGACAGTGTGCCATGCTGTGCACGCCTCAGTCTCACCGAAAGTGCATGCACGTGAGTGTGCGCGCATGGGCGTGCCCTGCTGTGCACGTGTGTGTATGGATGAGGAAAAACCAAGTGGCAAAATGTTACCAAGTGTTGAGTCCAGGAAACGGGTGTGTGTTTGCTTCTCTAGCCGGAACTTGCTGAAAGTTGTGATTTTTTTCAAAATCAAAACTTGGGGGAAAGGGGCTTTAAAAAATGAGGGAACTCAAGACTCCCGGTGAGCAGCACTCCCAGAGCCCGTGGGAGAGCCGCCCGCGTCCTCGCGTCCTCGGTCAGCGGCGGGCTGCGGCGTCCACGGGCTCTGAGACGCGCCCTTTCTCTCGTCTTTACCTCCAGTTCCCCGAGGAGCCCCTGCAACAGTTCCCGGCCGCCCAACGGCGGGAGGCCAGCCGGCCTGATGGGCCAGGAGGGTGCGCTTGTCTTCTTCCTCCTGCTCCTGCTGGTCTGGTTCCTGAACCGCGAGTTTGAGGTCAGCTACCGGCTGCACTACCACGGGGACGTGGAGGCCGACCTGCACCGCACCAGGATCCAGAGCATGCGCGACCAGGCCGACTGGCTGCTGCGCAACATCATCCCCTACCACGTGGCCGAGCAGCTGAAGGTCTCCCAGACCTACTCCAAGAACCACGACAGCGGCGGCGTCGTCTTCGCCAGCATCGTCAACTTCGGCGAGTTCTACGAGGAGAACTACGAGGGCGGCAGGGAATGCTACCGCGTCCTCAACGAGCTCGTGGGCGACTTCGACGAGCTGCTGAGCAGGCCGGCCTACGGCGGCATCGAGAAGATCAAGACCATCGGGGCCACGTACATGGCGGCGTCGGGGCTGAGTGCCACGCGGTGCGCGGACGGCGGCCACCCGCAGCAGCACCTGCAGGCGCTGTTCGAGTTCGCCAGGGAGCTGATGCGCGTGGTGGAAGACTTCAACGGCAACATGCTCTGGTTCAACTTCAAGCTGCGCGTCGGCCTCAACCACGGGCCCCTCACGGCTGGCGTCATCGGCACCACCAAGCTGCTGTACGACATCTGGGGGGACACGGTCAACATCGCCAGCAGGATGGACACCACCGGCGTGGAGGGCCGCATCCAGGTGAGCGAGGAGACCTACCGCGTCCTCAGCAAGATGGGCTATGACTTCGACTACCGGGGGACGGTGAACGTCAAGGGGAAGGGGCAGATGAAGACCTACCTGTACCCCAAGTGCAGGGACAGCGCCGGCGTGCCGCAGCACCAGCTGTCCATCTCGCCCGACATCCGTGTGCAGGTGGACGGCAGCATCGGGCGGTCCCCCACGGACGAGATCACCAACCTGGTGCCTTCTGTACAGAATCCAGAGCCCCCGCAGGCCAAGGACACGCCCCTGTCTTCTAAGAGACCCTGGAAAGAGCCCGGCCGAGCGGAAGAGAGGTGTCGCTTCGGCAGAGCCATAGAGGAAGGCGACTGTGAGCAGGCGGGCGTGGAGGAGGCCAGCGAGCTCACCCGGCTCAACATCTCCAAGAGCCTGTGAGGCGCCCCCCCCCGCCACGACCCCCCCACCACGCTGGGAGCGCTGCTGCCGCCCGGCTGCCGCCGTCCTCCCACCGCCCACCGCTGGCGGGTGGCCTGTGGCCGTTGCAGCCTTCCTCCTATCTGGGTCGCAGCTGTTCAGGGTCCATTCCATCCATTTCTTCCCTTCTCTCCCGCCCGTGTGCCATCCGCAGCGCAGCCGAGGAGAAAAGTGCCTTCAGGGGCTGGTGTGGCCTGGCGCCCAGGACAGGCCGCCGGTGGAGAGGGTGGCCTTGGGTATTGGTGGACTTTTCAGACAAAAGCTGTGGTTAAGATATCATTTTTATTGCTTTTTCTCACGAGACACTTATTTTTGCTAAAACCAGGTTTCTGAGGTTTATTTTTTCTGTGTACACAAGTGTTTTCCAGCTACCTGCCTTCCTCTGTAGACACTCACGCACACGCACCGGCATTAAGAGATGAAGTGCCAGCGGTCCCCGAGCGGGGGTCCCAGATGCTCCTGGGAGCCAGGCCTCAGGCGTTCAAGGCCCCTTTCCTTCTGCCCAGCGGCCAGGGGCCCAAGGGGCCTGGGCTTTGTCTTTGGAGCCAACTAGGCTGAGAGAAACGCAAAGTCAATGTCCGAGGGTTGCATTTATTTATTTATTTATTTATCAGGAACGGATGACGTTGGGGTGAGGGTGCCCCGTCATTCTGGTGAAGGGGTCGTGCGCGGAGGGCTCGGCAGGACAAGGGGGAGATCCCGCTCGTGCCTCAGCTGCCGAGGCCAGCAGGCTCTGGGGCCCCACCGCTTTGTCTCTGCGCCCAGGGCCCTGCACACACAGGAGGCCGGGCTCTGGGCCACAGTGCAGGGCCGGCACCCTCCTGGCTCCCACACGTTCCAGAAGTTTCTCCATCCCAGCTGGTGCTCAGCTAGCACCCACCACGGAGCCAGCCCCTGCCCTCTCCAGCTGGAGGTCAGCACTGCGGGCAGAGGTGGGGTCGTGGGGCAGACGGGGTGGCGGGAGGGGAAGTAGAGGCCGCAGGCGTTGTGTCAGGCGCAAGTTTGCAGAACTGAATTGGTGCGAGACGTCCCAGGCGCTGCTGCGCTCAGCTCAGGCAGGTCGCGAGGACCAGTTGCTCTGCTGAGCCTCCTCTGCCATGGGCCTGGCTTCACTGGGTGTCTCTGCGTCCCTGTCCCGTCTGCACTGCGGGTGGCTGCCTGCCGGGAGTCCGGGGCGTGGCGGGTCTCAGGAAAGGGCTTGCTGCCGGTGTGACTGGAGAAAGGACAGTGCGACCGCACCTCCGGCTTCTCAGAATGTATTCTCACCGAGTCCCGCAGAGGCACCCTCTTCGCTTTCTCTCAAGAACACTAACTGACGCGCCCCGGCGCCAGGGCCGTGGGCAGTGAGGGCTCCTCGTCAGTATTAGGGCGCATGCGGGGCCCTCCCTGTCTGGGGGCCCTGGGCTCTGCAGCTTCGCAGCTAAGGGGCCGGTGTTGCCAGCGAGTTGCCTGCACCTTTGTGCCGCTCTGCCCGCTGTGCCCGCTCATCCCCGCACACACTTCCTCCCTGGCAGACTCCTTTCCGGCCCCTCTTACCAGGGTATTTGGGATTCCTGACCTGGGGGCCCGAGAAGCTGCCCGAGGCAGGGAGAGAACCTTAACTTCTGGGGGCTGGCTCAGCGTCACGCAAGGTGCACGCTGGCCCAGAGCGAGGGTGGCCTGTGACCGCATCCCGCACCTTCCCCTGTCGCCAGAACCGGTCTTCCCGGGGCTCGAGGTGCCGGCCCTGACCTCCCAGCCCCGTCTGCAGCATACCTCACAGAACCCAGGTCTCACGCACACGCGTGCGCCCAGCTCCGCCTGCAGCGGCCGACAACGCACGGCTTTCCAAGCAGGGGGCTCGGCGCTCCTTCAGAGTGGCAATACCTCTCCCGGACTTAGGGCAGGAAGCAATACTCCAGAACTGAATGTGTGTAAATAGTTGCTTTCAACTGTAATTGCTCCTTTCTCCTGGGCCCCAGGTCAGATCAAATTTTCTATCTTCTGCCTCTCCAAAAGCACAGTCGTTGTACCCAGTGCAGACACACAGCACCGGTCACAGAACCAATTATGCAGCCCCCAGCCCGACCCTGCGGACACCGATGGCACGTCCCCGTGACCGGGGGCCAGAGGCGGCGTGCCCCCAGCCTGGGCTGTCGTAACTTGTCATTTCCAAAGATCGTCTGTGTTTGCATTTCTAGATGTTCGGGTAAGCGCTGTTGGTTGGTGGTTTTGGAAAATCGCGTCTTGCCTCTCAGATCAGAAATCCAATGCGCAGGAGCCAACTGTTGGCATTTTCCACCATTGCTGTGCTCTTTTTAAATTGTTAATTCCAATTTCAAAATGCATCCACTGAAAAAATGGACATTAAAATATTCTGAGCTCTGAATTCTGGCGCCTGGTGTTTCCTTGTTGAAAACCATCTCAGAGGGCAGGGCAGGTCTCCGGGTCCTCCGTCCCTGCAGCCAGTGGCAGAAGTCGGGACACTGGCCTTTCTTCACGTCGTCACTGGAAAGAAGGCATCTAAAGTTAAAAAGTTGTGAGAGTTTTTTCACAGACGTACTTGTTAGAGAAGCGTTTATTTTTATGGAATTTTCAAACTTTATTTCTGTCGTTTACATTGCTGTGTGCATTTTCATACATAGCTTGGCTCCTCGGCCCGTGTGGGTTTCCCACCCCCCAACCAGAGTCCCAGTGCCCTCACCGCGCCCTGTCCCCTGCCCCCACCTCTGGTAACCACTGCCTCGTGTTCTGTGGGTTTGGGGGTGTGGGGGGCTGTTCACTTGTTTTGTTTCATTATAACCCACACAGGAGGGAGACCGTCCTGTACATCTGTCTCTGTAGTTTATTTCGCTTCACATCACCCCCTCCAATTCCCTCCAGGTTGTTGCAAAGTGAATGATGTCGCCTTTTTATTCAGCAATGGGGGTTCTTTTTAAAGAGGTTTCAGGACGCGAGCTGCTGGCCACAGCTTCCCTATTTTATGAGGCCATCTGGCGCTCTTTCCCGCAGCATCTAAGAGGAATTGCCTGCAACCAGACTTGTAGGCTCCTGGGGACCCCCACACAGGACACCTCTTCTCAGAACAACATGCTCTTAGAGGGTCACGACACTCCCAGATCTGGACCAGGCACTGGCTCTGCTGGGACCGGGGGCTCTCCCCTAAAGGGCTTTTCTTGGAGGGGTCCAGTCTTTAGGAGCAGCTTCCCATCACAAGTTCCTCTCGTAGACCCAGTGAGGGGGATGGAGACCGGGTCCCCTCTGTGCTCATCGGCTCCCAGGATCAGCTTCTAGATGGTTCTCTGCTGGAACCAGCTTGGGACAGTACTCCTGGATGGGGCACTCTTTGCTCCCGAGCCGAGCCGGAGCGATGGGCATCTGAGGAAACGTCCTGGGGCCGAGGGGTTCAGCGTCTTTGCCACATTGAGGAACATGGGTCTCTACTAGAAAAAGCACCCCGGGGCTTTTTTTAAAAAAAAAAGGAAAACTGCAGGCAGGAATGAAGGCAAGTAGGCAGGCAGGCAGGTGGAAGAGGAAGACACATTTACTTTTTTTTTTTTGGTTGTTCACACTCTGTCTCCCGCACCTGGGACTCGAACCCAGGGGTGTGTGGCCTACTCTTTAGAGGTGATTGACCAAACCGCTGCTCCCCAGGGCGCGGCACCCCAGGGATTTTTGAGGGCTTCTCCTACTGAGTCAGGAAAGGAAGCTGACCTCTGATTTTTGCAACGCGCCTTTTGTGTGGCTTCTCATTCTTCTCGACTCTCTCACCCTGGCTGCTCGTCCTGCTGTGGGAATCCAGTCGTGGCCCCCTGGACTAGATCCCAGTTTCAGGAAAGGCCGCTGACTGGGGAGAGAGGGAGCGGGAGGGGTTATGAGAAAGCACAGGCTCCGGCTGGAGGTGTGTGCATTTCAAATCCGCTGCCGACTTTCATGCTGTTCCTTCTTAAAGACGTTTTGTTGGTAACACGACACCAAAGAGTGGCTGGGTCTCTCGCGGCGGCGTCATGGAAGCCCGGGGACTTCTCCGGCTCCTGCCGGCCCCACAGCCGAAGGAGGAGGGACGACGCGGTCACGCGTGTGCAGGCCGAGGGCTGCTGAGCCTGCTGCCACGCGCCACGGCGACGTGACGTCTGGGGGCTCACAGCGTCTTCGATGATTTGATGAAAGCTGTGGCTCCTTTCCCCAGAAGAAAACGCGCATAAAACAACTCTCTGATGTCGCCTGTATTCTCGAGAGTCTGGTCCCAGGAAGGCACCTGAACTGCGGGGACTGAGGATGGAGAGGTTTCCACAGGATGACCTGCAGACTGGCTTCCCCCGGCGGGTCCGGACGCGCCGCCGGGCCCTCGAAGGGTGAAAGCTGCTGCTTTATGTGTTTGCCACCAAAACTGTTGCTGGAGATGTGTGTCTGGCTGTCAGTGTACGTTTGAAGAGCGACGCCGGAACTTCTCCCTCCATGGAGACAGAGGCCAGTTCTTTCTGACGTCGAAGTGACTTTACGACAGCGTTTCTCCGGCGCCTTGCTAGGTGCTGCCCCCGCCCCCCATTCCACCTGTTAATCTTGCTGTGGCGCTTGGGGACTCTGGGCAGCAGAGGTCCGCATTCCATCTATAAACCGTGGGGATGTCAAGCTCCCCAAGGTCACCTCGTGACGTCCCGCTTGTTGGCCTTTCGTTAACGTGGCTCCTGGTGTCCTCTGATCCCTGGCGGTCATGTTCATGGCTGTGGAGCACGCGCTGTCTCGGTGACGCAGGTGGAAGCGTCCAGGGAAAAGGCACATGTGCCGCTGGCCCCCAGCGCGAGAGGCCGCCCGAGAACATTGTGCCTTCTGTCTCAGCAGGCCACTGGGGCCCCACACCCGCGTCTCAGAGGCCTCGGGAGCCCTGCAAGAACGGCACCCCTAAAGCTCTCCCGCCCTCCGGGGGCGGGGGGATCCTGGTGGTCGGAGAGCCAGGCCTCTCCCTTCCTGCCTCCACTCTGTGCAGGGTCAGCAGGCTGACTGCTTCCCGGGGAGCCAGTCCTGCTGTCTTTCTCTGGACAAAGTTCTGGGTCTAGCTGGGAGGGTGGATGGCCTCGCCCATGCGACCCCGGGAAAAGGAGTGAGGGGGACTGTCACTCCCTGCTCAGACTCAATTTCCTTGGATGCAAACTCAGACACCCTCCTCCTTCGGAACCCCCAACCCTGCCGTCCCACACTGGCCCGGGGATCCCCAGACGGGGAGGACCAGCGGCTCTAGCTCTGTGCTCTTGTCCTGAGGACAGCCAGGACTCCCCAGGGATCCCAGCCTCCCCTCTGCTGTGGCCCCTGCCCCGCTAGCACCTTGGTTCAGTGCTGCCACCCTCACCCCTAACTTCAGGAGTCTGGACCAACGGAGGAGCAGATGTTTGGTTGATTTTAAGAAAACCTTTAGGCAGGAAATTCCGTCCTCACATGTGCGAATCTGCTCTAAGCAGATTCTGTCCATCGTTTCCCTGAACTGGCCTCAAGCTGCTCTGGGAAGTAGCAGGAGCTGTCCTTTCTGAGCTGCAGATGCGAAGCTCCAGTTCAGAGCCTCTGGGTGACTTGCCCTGAGTCACCAGGATTTCCAGTGACAAAAAACAGCTGCTACCAAATCTCAGTGAAGTGATTTTTGCGGCCCCACGCCCACCTTCTATGTAAGGAAAGCACCCTGTTGGGGAGTGAGGGGGACACTGCTTTTAAACGGGGTGATCAGACAGGAGGCCTGCAAATGACCGACGGGGTGGATCCGTCTTCCCTTCTCTCCCCACCTCTTTTTTGTAAGATTGGCTGCTTGGATGCTCTGTGGGACATTAAATTATGCTGAGAGGGAGAAGTGCTAACATCATTCAAGTGTCCACATGGACCGGGCACCCTTGTGCTAACCGTGACCGCCAGGGAAGCGGGCGAAGTTCGTAGACGCTGGCGGCCAGGA
Organism: Solenodon paradoxus; assembly: GCA_004363575.1. NCBI lineage: Eukaryota > Metazoa > Chordata > Mammalia > Eulipotyphla > Solenodontidae > Solenodon > Solenodon paradoxus. The sequence goes on along the minus strand of RJWH01003165.1, from coordinate 7,252 downwards.
GGACCAGCGCCGCGGCCGGGGTGGCGCCCTGTAGGCTCTGCCGATTCAGCAAGTGCGCCCTGAACCTGAAACACCGAGTCTGCTTTTCCCCTAACTGCTGACAGGCGGTGAGCTCTTCAGTACAAGCGATGCTGGGTCGCTCTTGAAAACCCCTGTAAACCTGCACATCTCCAGTATTTCAGGGATGTAACAGAGAGAGAAATTTTGTTTTTAAAGTTTTCTCATGGCGCTTGAAATCGTAAGACATGATTTAAGGTTTTACACCAAGTTGGGGATCTTAAGTAAAAGTCTAACTTTGTGTACTGTTTACAAAGGACTGAGGAAGCCAAGCGTTTCCTTTTCATTTGAAAGGAAAGGTGCAGGCAGGCAGGACGAGAGGAAGAAGCACGTCAATTATTTTGGATTTAGTTGGTCATCTTCATTGCCCCCAGTGGCCCCAGCTCCTCACACTCTGGCTCAGCTGCAGACGCTCCAAGTCCCTCGCCTCCAAATGCTCGCAGATGCCGGGCTGGTCCGTCGGGTGGCCCACCGGCCTCTTCCAGTTTTAGCCCCAGAAGCAGCCAGAGCAATGGGCTGAGCCTGCCTCAGAAAGGGAGTCCTTGTCCTCCAGTCCCAGGCTCGGCCGGCATGGGATCCAGAGACCCCACCATGACGCTGGGAGCCCCAGAGCTGACCTTGGACTTGGGGGAGGTCAAGGACAGCGCAAGGGGCTGGCTGGGAACTCCAAAAAGCGTGGATGGCACCCAAGTGTGCTCCACGGGCGCACGGGGACCTACGGCAGCTCCTGCAGTGCCTTGAGGCTGAGTACCAGGTGTGCCAGGCGGGCTCGGGGGCGTCCTCCCGGCTCCTGCCTTGAACCAGAGCACCGGTAACAGGAGGAGCACTGAGCAAGACCCCAAGCCTTACCCTCCTCCGGGGATCCTGTGTCAGCTTCACCACCTGTAACAGCGCTGTGGGGCCCGACCCTCCCAAGACGACCCGTAACTGAAATCGTCCCTGCTCAGGCCCTGCTGTCCTCCCAGCCTGCTCCTTGAGCCGCACGGGCTGGCAGCGCACGGCCCTCAGTGCGGCGTCCTCCGCGGAGGGGACCGTGGTTGGCCCAGCAGCCTTTTGGCTTGAGGTGGGGCCTCCCGCCCACGGGCAAGCCGAGCACTGCCGGCAAGAAGTGCAGAAGGACGTCACAGACGAAGCTAAGTCAGCTGCCACTCCGCAGGCATGGGCGCTTTCCTTTCCAGTCATCACATTCCTCAAGACCTGCGATTCTCCGTCCCGCCCTCCGGCTGCACCTTCCCTTTCCCATCCACACGCAACTGCCTCCTCGCAGCAGCCGCAGGGAAGGAGCCAACTGCAGATGAAAAGAAGAAACTGCCCGCGCTCTGAGCAAAACCCCAGGAGGGCCTGGACCTGCCAGGACGCCGCCGCAGGCCTGGTCAGCTCTTCATTATGGAGCCAGAGGTTTCACTGCATCGGAGAGAAGCCACAGATGGAGAAAAGCTGGGAGAGCCGTTCAGAATGCAGCATCATTAACTCAGACGGGACGTTCTGCTGATTCTGGGCATGGGGCCATTTCCAGGAGACGGCCTGTTCGATATAAATCACAGCCAGAGAAACTGTCCGTCTGTAAGGCTGGGACGTCTTCTGAACGCGACTCCGCTTCCTTGAACTTACCTGGGGGTCCACACACGCAGCCCAGGACCTTGCAAACCGGAGGCTTGAGCCACAGACACAGACCCCTCGGGGAGAAGGTGCCTGTAGCTGAACTAGAAGTCACCCGGGCGCCACATCCCCGTGTCCAGCAGGCAGAGACCACCCTCCCCGGGGGGCTCTCGTCCTAAAGGCGAAAGGGAAGGTGCCGTGTGCAAAGAGCGCGGCTCAAATCTGGGGCGAACTCTGTTTTCTCTGGAGCTCGTTCAGCACTGAGCTCACGGACAGGCGCGAACCGAAACGTGTTTTCTTTGGACGGCTTTGCACGAAATTAGAAGACGGCTCATTTTTTCCAAGTCGAGAAAAATCAGTCGTACAGACCCAAAGTCAGGATTTCTTCCCGGTCCCGGTCTGTTGTCTCAGAAGTGCGACTTGGGGTCCCTGGGGATGAAGGCCACATGGAAACGCCGGGCCAGCCCTGTCGTGCAGGCTCCTTCCCCAGGCAGCCCGTTCCGGTGTCCTTCCTGGAGCCGAGAGGGGCTTTTTCAGGCAGAGGGGATACCCAGGCGGGGGCTGGTTAGCACACGGTGCACGTCCCCGGGAGGAGGTGGGTTTGGGGGTTCTGGCTGTGAATTCAGCCCAACTCCCCAGAAGGAGGAAAGTCTTCTCTCTTCAGCGTGCAGGGCGGGGGGAGGAGAGTCCTCACCAGGAAGTGTGTTCCCCTTCACGTGTGAAAACAAATGCATCTCCTTCTGTGGGGTCACGTCCTGGAAGAGATGCCTTCCAGACCTTCAGGCCAGGCAGCCTGGCCACCCAGCTGGAGGGTACAAAGTCTTGGGGTTTTTTTAGGAAAGGTGCAGGCAGAATGAAGAGGAGCAAAGGCAGGTGGCAGGAGAGAGGAGGAAGGAGCACTGCATTTTATTTTTCATTTTTTTACCCCAGCCCCAGGCTGTGAACCCGGGTCCTTGGGATGGCCGTGGATGGCACTTGGCCTGAGGCGGTGGATCCAACCACTCCTCCACCCAGGCGCACCACAAAGTTCTTTGAAAAGACAAAAGAATACCGCGGACACTGACTGTGGAGCCCAAGGGAGCCGGAGCAAATGTGAACACTTGGGAAGGCAGCCTCAGTTCTAAAAAGGACATTGCTTTACTCATCCGTTACTTATCCAAGGGGACTTTCTTGTTAGTCGCTCTGGCACGACTGTGAGTGCATTTTAATTCACATCTTTCATAAGTTTACAGGCACATAGAGGCTGGATGGACTGAGATTCATTAGAATTCCCCATTATCTGTGGATTTCGTGCCATCTGTGCTGCAGATGTTTCCAGGGGTGGCTGACTCGGTCCTCGCCACGTATTGGCCAGATGCCTGCTTCTCAGGAACGCGTGGAGACCACAGGCCAGTTGTAGGAAAAGCCGGTCTCCACCTCGGAGTGAAGGCCCCCGGAGTCCCCGGAAAGCGCACAGGCATCTGGCTGCTCGTGAGAACGGGTCCGGAGACAGCCCTTCAGGCTCAGCAAGTGTCCCGTTGTCTGTCTGCTCCCACGTTCACGTGCCCTCAGCCAGGCCGCAACCTCCAAGGTGAAAATGAGCGTGTTTGCCTTTGAGGGGATATTGGCAGGCGCCACGGACTCCCGACACAGGCCAGCTGTGCTCTTGTTTTTCTACCAACAGCTCCCTGACCCCAGTGACCCCAGTGACCCCACTGCACAGGTTTAGATGCTCGCCACACCGCCACCACCCCGGGTTGGGGGAGTCACCGCAGCTTGAGCCCCTCTGCCACCCAGTCCCACTTCTGGGCCCAGAGATGGCAGCCACTGTCTGTCACACAGAGAAATACGGCTTAGTCCTCAACCACCCCAACCACCCCGTGAAGGCCATCTGACCAGTTTCCCCAGTTAGAGGGGCTCTTCAAATACAGAGGGAGGGAGAGAGCAGGGAAGTGGAGGAGAGGGAAGAGAGGGGAGACAGGCTGGCGAACGTTTACTGCCCTTAAAATGAATTTGACTTTTAAACCCATTTTCTAGACCACGTCCCCTGCAGTTAACACCCCGCCTCTGGTCAGTAGGGTTGGAGCTGACCCCAAGCAGTTGCCCTTCCCCTGGGACAGGCCAAAGGCCCCCTGGAGGCCACATGGGGGCCACATGGGACTTGCAAAAAGATGGGTTAGGGGTGGGGGGCTGATCAACACGACAGGCAACTGCCCAGCCTCTTTCCAAAAAGGCCAGAGGATCCTGAGGAGGCGAGGCCAGGCCCTCCGTTGCTCCCAGGAAGGGACTAAGCCCTCCCAGAGCCTCCCCGTGGAGATTTGCTCGGCTTCACCCAGAGAACAGGCAGGGGAGTTAGTGCCCAGGCCGGACTTCAGTCTCCAGCGAGAAGGCAGCTCTCCTACCTCTTCCCAAAGCCCTTTAGAGCAGAGATCTCCAGCAATGTCTTAGAGGTGAGCCTCCTGAGTCAGCTCTGCAGGGCAGGCCCTCGCCACAGTCTGCAGCGGAATGTTCTAGAAACATGAAAGCCTGGGGCTGATGGGAAGAGGTCTCCGAAGCAAGAGGAAGAAGCCGCTGAACTGAGTGCTGGCTGAGCGAAGCTTCTTTCAGGCGGAGCCCAGGGCTATAAATAACAGACAGCTGCTCAGCAGCTGGGGGAGTGTGGCAGGGGCCACCTGACTCCTGCACCTCTGAGGGCACCGGGGCCTCCCCTCCCCACACCCGGGGCCCACAGACCGACACAGCGGTGCCTGTGGCCCTTTGTAGTGAAGGAGACTGTGCTGTCGTGGCTGTGTGGTTTTGGGGTTTGGGTTTTATCTTTTTATAGTTCATTGAGATAACTGACATTAATGAGCGCATAGCTGGATGAGTTTGTGGGTTTTGGGGGGGAGGGGAGAGAATTTTAATACAGTCACCAAATTAAATGACAAGAACATAGTGCAGACACAACTTAAGACAAGTCAGAATCCGACAGAACGTCAGGCAGTCCGCCTAGTGACATCTGCCTGTTTGTGAAGAAAGCTGTACGGTCAGGAAGTGACACAGGAGCCCCCTTTTCTAAGAATCACAAAAAGCAATTGCATCCATTACAGCCCAAGATGAAGATGGGTCTCACCCTAATTGTCGTTGGCACTCAGTGTCACCCTGTGGGAGCCACGGTTCAAAGGGTTTGCAAGTCACAGGCTCAGACCTGAACAACAAGGTGTGAGAGAACTGTGTTGTGTCCCGTGCGTGTGCAGACTTATCCTTCGAGTGGGTGTGCTCTGGTGGAGGAGCGGTTAAGTGCGCCGCCTTCGGAGGAGCGCGGTCCATGTACATTCCAGGGATCTGGGTTCACATCTCAGGTCTGGAAGAAACAACCGATGTGAGCAACAAAAATAAAATAAAATGCTTCTTCATCTTCCCTCTTCCTGCCTGTCTGCCTACTCGCTTCATTCCCACCTGCACCTTTCCTTAAAACACACAAACACACACACACACGCACACACACACACACACACACACACACACACACACGAAAACCCCACCAATTTATTTAAGGATCGTATTTGATTTTTCAAAGTATAACCCTAATAGTATGGAATACCTGCATCTGATGTAACTATTTTGGAAAATGTGCTGTGGATGATGAAGCCATTCACCCAGAAGAAGCTCTGAGAGGCACCTGCCCAGGTACATGGTCTTTTCATAAATGAGAAGGGAGAAAAAGAAATAACTGGTAACATGGGAAAGACCATTTTCCAAAAGCAAACTCAGGTTTCTCAAAAAAGAAAAAGAATTCAGAATCGCAAGAAGAGGCCTTACCTTAAGCGCCATTGGATAGTTGTTTGTTGGTTTTTGCATTAGGGAGGCAACTGGTAGCAGTCATCCAGGGGTGCGTCCCCGGTTCTGAAATGACTCCTCAGTGCCTCAGCGACGGGTGCTCGAAAAACATGGAAGGAAACTGGATCTCTGCATTTCACAGCGTCTCAGGGCCTCCTGGCAGCCCTCCCCTCCCACCCATTTAGTGCAGAAAATGCAGCCTTTTACTTCTATTCGGGTACATTTCCGGTGCGTTTTCTAAACTGTGATTTTCTTGCCCATCTTCTGAGGCATGCACTGTGCAGGGAACCTTTGAAGAATCTTCCCAATTTGCCAAGAGGTGCAACTCACCTGAAAACAAAACAAAACAGGAGAAGCAAGAGAGGAGGAAGGGGCGTCACGTCCTCCAGGGGACCGGCCAGTGCTGGGCTGTGAGAAGAAGTCCTCGCACGCAGCAATCTGCCCGGCCATCCTGGGGCGGGGACGCGGGCCCTCCGCAGGTCCGCCGGCTGCCGCGGGCTCTAGGACCCGGGGACTCCCGGGCTCCCGGGACGAGAGCAGCTGCTACTCTCGGGCGCCACCCGGCGTTGGCCGCGCCGCCCCCGGCGCGATCCGGCGGAGCGCGAGCCGCGGGAGGCGGGGCGCAGGGGGCGGAGCTGGAGGGAGCGCCCCGCGGCGCCCGGACGGGGTCCCAGGCCCGCCTCCACCTCGGGCGCCCGTTTCTCCCGCGGAGCAGCTGGCAGCCGTGCTCCCGAGCACAGGGGCGTCCAGCTCAGAAAGTTCCAGTCCAAGTGCACGGCTTCCGCACCCCTCTTCCACCCGGGGAAGCCCGAAATCTTCACGGGTCTCCGGAACCTTTTTCTTTCTTTCTTTTTAAGCACAGGTGCAGGCAGGAAGAGACGTGACGGGGAAGCATTTACTTATTCAATTTCGTTTCACACTGGTGTCTGCCCCCGGGACCGGGACTCGAACCCAGGGCGCTCGCTAAAGGACACGGCTCTGGGCCCGACCCCACCGCGGAGCTGCGGGGAGAGGGTCTGGGTGAGGGTTCTGCACTGCGGCCCGACGGTTGTGTCGCGACTGCCGGCTGCGGACACTGCCCGGAGCGCCCCGCTCGCGGCGGCGCCGCGTCCCCCAGTCTGCCTGCCGCGCCCGCTTCCCGCCGTCCAGAGCAGCACCGCTCTGAACTGCCCCTGGGAGCCATCGGCCTGGCGTCCCGCGCTGGTGTGTCCCCTCCTGTCGCCCTGGACTCTGGTCGGGCCGGAGTGAGCCTGAGAGGCCGGAGCCGGCCTTGTACACACGGAACCGGGGGCAGAATCAGGACCAAAGGGTGAAGAGCGCGAGGGCAGTGGTCCCCGGGCAGGCAGGGAGGGGAGCCCGGCAGCAGGGTTGGGGACACTGGCAGTGGAGAGCCGGCAAGGAGGTGGTGGGAGGTGAGGTGCGGGTGCAGGGGCTGGGAGCCCCCGGGGCTTAGGAAACTGTTCAAAGGTGAAGTCAGAAGACTTCCAGGCTTCCACGGCGGAGCTTTGACCCAGGGACCCGGTGCGGCCACCTGGAGCAAGCTGGCCCTGCCTGGGACCCTGGGGAGCCCAGAGGTCCTGGGTCCTGCTCCAGATCAGGTGGCACCCCCAGGGCTCAGGTGGCTGAGGCGCAAGCCCTGTGCAGCCTGTGCACCCCGTTCTGGGCCAGGGATAGAAAAATAGGTAAATTAAGAACTACATACCCGGGAAAGATATTTGGAATCTCGGTATTTAAAGAGTTTCCGGCTGGTGTGTGTGTGTGTGTGTGTGTGTGTGTGTGTGTGTGTGTGTGTGTGTGT